>JAIFHD010002191.1:0-27494 GCA_019721455.1 Psilocybe mexicana
GGGTTTAGAGGTTTAGTTTAGCGGCTTAGGGTTCTTAGGGTTTTGGGGTAGAGTTTAGGGTATAGAGAATATTTTGTTCTGCGCGCGGTAGCGCGCCTTCAAGAAATTCAGACAAGTCCTCGATCAAGTGGCTGTGATTTCCTTATAAATTTTAGGGTTTGAGGGTTAAATAGGCCAACTAGTATTTCTTAAATAATTCAGGGCAAAATATGTAGAAAAAAGTGCACATAATTCTTACATAATTTTCACATATTTCGACAAAAAATATGTTACCCTGCATACTCTTCGGATTCGTTTTTGTCAAGTTTTTGTTCTTGATTTGTTCAATAGCCTTTTGGGCTGCACGACTCTGCAGGATGCATGGTATTTTTCTCTTTCAGCGTCAGTCTCCTGTATATATATTCAACCAGAAAAGCAACCAGGGTACGTACTACCCATCTTCAATAAATCGGATCCTGATTCACTCAAGATTCACTAGATTCATGCTCAGTCCCTCCGCCGTAAAACCTCCCTTCCATTCAACGATATCAGCCTCTCCGACTCGCTTTTCTGGGGGGTCGAAACGCTATCGCACCGGGGAAGCTGGCTCTCAGGAACTAGAACCTAAACTTAACAGGCCCAAACTCTGTGAACCACTCTCAACCACCCAGGATGTCAAAATCCAATGTACCTCCGGGATCATAGGTGGAGGGTTTCCTACGCTCTATTTCAAAGAGAGACTTGTCTGTTTATTGGCCTCAGATCACTCGCAGTCACTCGCACTTCGGCTTTTAAGTTGACGATGATCGATGATCACTGGCAAGAACAAATCAAGAATGGAGATTTTTTTCGGATGCGTGTATCGGTGTGTAGATATGCTTTAGGATGTCCAGTAAGAATACGATAATGGAAAAGGTACATTATATGTATCATCATACCAATAAAATCTGGTTGGGGTGACCTGGATCGCCTGCCGGGCCGTTTGTTTTTTCAATTGTTCCATTCTGGGATCTCCACAAGACGCGTCGGATGTATTGTATTGTTTCTCTGTTTAGAACGTCCACCACGAAAACACCACCGTTTTCATATTCAGTCAGAACATACTCCAGACACGAAGCTAGTCGATAACTCACTGCCCACAAACGAGTTCCGAGACCGTGCTCAATATTCGATGCCAGCAACTCAAACATGCATTTCGCCTGCGACGTTTGAAACGCTGCCCTTCGATTATGCTCGAGTACGTCGCTGTCAGTTTTCTTGAGGGTGATCTGGCTCTTGACCTATTCTTTGAAGCATCACAACCTCATCAGGGGTGAATGTACAACGGCCAGTGAAATCTGTGGCGACACGGTCGGAGAGACAGGGGGCCAAGTACGACTTCACACCACTGACGGGGTCATTGTAGCCAAAGAAGTTATGGATCTCGTTGATCGGCTTGTGGAACACCACACCGATTCCACAGCAACAATCCCCAATACGCCTCCGGGTCCACACGGAACTGTTATTGAGGTGGGAGGACTTGATGTAGTACAAGGCACGAACGGCACTGACAAGCGCGCCCTGGGGAATCCAGGACAGCGGGGAACTTGAACGTGAACTTGTGTCCTTCGCCATGTTGAAGAAGATGGTCGAGGGCCTTCGGAGAGCTCATGCACATATCAAGGCTGTCGTCGAAGAATCTCGAAAGGCTGCGCGTGAGGCTTGTGCTGATGTTTTCATCCTTCAACGTCAGGTGGAAAAATGGCATGCCTATCAGTCTAGTGTCTCCGCGGCAGTTCAAAATGTCTCTGGGGATGAAGCCATTCAAGAACTCCAGGCCCAAATCGGAAACATGGAACGTCGCAAAGCCTCTGATACCCTCCTGGGTGTGAGTCTACTGGAGATTCTGAACAAAAGGTGTGTACTTTATTCGTGGGTTATTTCTCGTTTTGCGTCTCGAACATTCCTATCAGAGCTGTCTCGCATTTACCACCATCGAACACATCTCATTATCACCTCCTCAACCTCCCTCCAACTACATCTGCGGACGGTCTGAAACGCAGTTATGTCGAGGAAGATGACCCTCAGGAACTTGGCCCGGCTCACGGACATAAACGGCGGAGACTCAGCGGACGACTATCTCCAGCTACCCCTCAACCTGGTGTTCAACAAACTATCCTGACGTACTGTGACGACGAAGAAACGACCGACGACACATACTCAGATTCCGAAGGAACTGAGCGAGACTTTATCGATGACCCCTATTCGTTCCTTGACCGTCGTGGGTACCCACCAAAGCTCGAACTGCGCTATCGGGACTATAAGGGACCGTCTGATACAGATGACGATGACGACAGCTCCGACGAGGAGATGGACTCCTCCAGTGATTCTGGAAATGGTATCCCATGGAGTAAAACCCTGGACTTTGGTGACGACTCGAGCGATTCCGACTATAAACCACCTAACTGGGATATGGAGGATATTTGGGAGATCGATAGCAAGTCCTGGTCACACTTGGACCAACTCGATTTCCAGACCTATGGCCTCCTTCACTTCAACTTTGCTGATGAGCTCTTGGACTGTGGAGGGGTCCTGTCTGATTGTGGTCTGAGCACCGATGATCCCGACGACAAATACTATGGGGTAGGCACAGTCCGACACCCGTCCTTTCGCAGTGCAGCAAGTCTACCAGGATACCTCCGCACACGGGCCCCCTTCATGCAAGCATGGGAACAACTAGAACGTGGGGATATAACGGAGACGAGGTTCAATTATGTTAAGAGGAGCAAGCTCTGGCAAAAGCGGAGGTTGAAATGGGAAGGGGTCAAGATGCAATGCAGCACCAGACGGTTTCCTCCGTTGGATCTGGAAGAGCGACAGGTGTACTTGTTGACTTCCGACCATCCACAATTTCAATTCGACGACGTGGAATGGAAATACTTCGCGGAACCTGTAATGTCCACTCGTACAGTATGCATGTAATTCACAACCTGCTTGAAACCTTCGATTTCATCGTAAAATTATAGCGGCATTGCAGTTCGATATTATTCAAGTACTCATAATCATAGGCTATAACGAAACCGTAACATAACATACAAATGAAATAGGGAGTTTTCAGGACGTACATACCACCAATATCCTACCTATAACGGCTTGTTTCGCTTTCGTTTAGGTCTGTCAATATGCGTCAAATCTTGCGCGACCAACGAGGAGCTCTGATGCTTTCTCTTCACGGATCTCAGATCGAGCATTTGGTTCGCACTCGATTTCGTCATGGCAGCTGACGCCAGAGGAGAAGGTCCATCAAAAAATCGCGGGGTGGATGGCGCAGCAGGAAAGTCGGTTAAATCAATGAGTAGGTCTCGGCCCAAAGTCATCGACTCGGAGGGAGTAGGGGGAGATAAAGAGCGCTCAATCAATCGAGGGGTGAGGGGGCGAGCAGCAAATTGGGTCGAGTAGAACAGTGACTGAGAATTGACACCTGTTGTCTGTCCTGGGCTCGTAACCTCCCTGTGAGTTGCGTTGCCACCACTGCGTCCTGAGTTTGATCCAGATATGGACTCGGTGGCTGACTGTAGTGCTTCAGTGTATCTGTTGTTCATCTCGTTGATCCAGGAGTTTTCCAGGGCAACGCTCATGCAGATACGTTCGTCTGGATTCTTCTTCAGCAATCCTTTCGCTAATGCATGAGCTAGTAATGAAATCAGTGTATTTTTTACAGTGCACAATTTGCAGGAAAGCTGACCTTGGGTGTCGATCGCTCGGGCGTCCTTTAATTCCTTTAATGCAATTCTACGAGAATTGTGGAACATAACAATTGTATCGGATTTATTGTCCTCTAATGTCGTTGGTGCGCCAGACCTGCGATAAACGATGAGGATTAACCTGTAAACGAGGAAATTGAGGTTCTCATTTGACACCGATAATGTTTGAGTGGACCCACATTTCGAAGAGGATGACCCCGACACTGTACGCATCGACTTTGTTACTATAGGAATCTTCAAGGTATTCACCAAGCTCGGGGGGCATGTATTCCTTCGTGCCATATATCTTCTTTGAAAGATTTTAGATTTTTTGAAATATGGTAACGTGACACTCTTACAGGCTCGGGGTTGGACACCCATGTTGCTAGGCCAAAATCGGCCACCTTAAGTATCAAAGGAGAAACAGACGAAACGAGAATGTTCTTGTACGTCCATAAGTCCTCGTCTGTGTACAATAGTTCTGATAAAAACGACTCACTGCTGGTTTGAGGTCACGATGTATGATTCCCAAGGAATGGATGTGCTTGTGGAAATCATTCAGTCCCTGGTGTACCAACGAGACGGGATCACATACCTCGGTCGCAGTACATATCTGGAATGCGATAGCTCCAGCTAATTCTTCGGCTGTAGACCGTAGAGGCGTTAGTTAATAAAAAGACAAGGAAAACAAGGGGAGGATACAAACGAGAGCCTGGGTCAGCGTGGTTGGGAAAGGCTTCTCTGGTAAGCCACTTGTCAAGCGAACCTCCCATGGCATATTCCATGATTAGATCTGGAATAAAATTTATGAATACCCGAGGGGAAACAACAGACCATGGGGCCACTCACGGAGAAAATTATCCTTCGTCGCAAAGACTTCGTGGAGGGTACATATATTGGGGTGAATAATGGATTTGAGGGCCGTTACTTCATATGTTGGAATGGAAGGGGCCCTCTCCGTGTTAATGATTTTTACGGCATACAGAGACGTGGGGTCTTGTCGATCCACAACCTTGTGCACGAATCCGTACGATCCATGGCCTTCCGCATCGCGTGCTGCAAGGTCATATTTAATGAAGGCACCCTCTGGAACAGGCCTTCGATTGATGAGATCATGAAAAACAAATTCTGTTTCCTTTTGAACATCGTTAACTGTGAAATCATATTTTGGAAACTCACTGTGAGCGCCCAACCAAACAATTTCTCGATCACGAAGGGGAGACTCCCCGGTGTGAATGTCATAGAACAGAAAGGTCCATATTTCACCAACCTCTCGTAACTTCAAGAGATAGTAACCCTCATCTGCCGGTGTATAATGAATCGAGGGATCATGGTCCATTAGTAAGCTAAAGAGACTTACCGTCGCCAGGACGCAGGGAAGGACATCCGGTGGCTTGATCAAAAACCACCATATATTCGCAACAACCTCTGTCCAGGTTGAGGACGGTGACCTCGGTGTTGGCATTGCGTACAGAAATTTTGAGAAAGCCCCATCTCTTGTCGTCCACAACGTTCGAGGATTCGCGCGATGAGAGGTCGAGGTTTTGTTCAGCGTTTAATTTATCTACCCAGTCTTGATCGGAAAGAGGCCTGTTGAATGTGGAGGGTGGCATTCCGAAGTGAAGAAGGACAAGAGGAGACCTTGGATAGTGAGTGATACGAGGTTTTATATGTCGCTCACTGTGTCAATGCGGTATCTTGTATTGTGAATCAAGGCGGCCTGGTTACCTCCAGAAGAGGATCGATTTGTATGCCCGATGTAGGGTGTAGTGATCAATGCGGGTCACTTGCAGCCCAAAAGGGACAGCACGAACTAGTTGTCTATGCCACAGTGGAATATGAAAGAGAAGGTAAGAAATTTACAGGATCAATGAATGATTCGTCTGGGGTTTGAAGATACTGACCTGGGAAATCCCTTGTGGCCTAAAACCGCCTCTATCTAGAAAGCATGACGTCCACCAGAACATCTTGGTACCATCTCTGAAATAACGACGGCAAAGTACCTCTGTATTCTTGTCTGCATCCATAACTTGAATAAGCGAAGCAAGTGGGATAACAACGCACTAAAATGTCTCCATATTCAGGAATAAATAATGGAAACAGCGGTCACAAAAGGGGTGTCGGTGAAGGCATAGCTACAAGAGTCAACACCAGCCTCCAGGTCAATGCGTGAAAGAAACAAACACGCCGATGTTGATAGAACTCATCCGGTCTTTCTCGTTCAGAATGCAAGTCTGTTCTCGTAAATTGATTTATTGAGATATTACAGATGCAATAATGTTCGATCCTGGATGATTTGAGAACGAAGCAGGAGGGCCAGCTGTGCTGCGGAAGTCGATGTTAGATTCTGAAAAAAGCGGCAAAGCTGGTTGCAATTGGGTTGCAAAGCTGGATGACCATTACCAGCAGTCGGCCCGGGCGTACCCGCTTTTTGTTGGTAACACGTGCCCAGTGCCAACCCAGTGCCCCCTGGGCGCCTTATTCTCAAAACAAAAAATTGCTCCTTGATCAAGCTCCAATCTTATTGTACTCCGCTCTATCACAGCTACAGGAGGAAGACACCATAATTATGTCGCGACGCAAACAATAACACCTGAAATGATCATCGGACACCATAGAGACGCACCGTGAAGTCGAACAAGAACACAAAGATAATTAAACAGGCTCAACGAGAATTTGACATAATGAAGGTCTGTTCTCTCGAAATAACCGCGGGCGGGTGTTATTATGCCAATCCGTTTTAAGAGCCGCCATCGGAGACCGAGTGCAATCATAGTCCCCTCAACGTTCCAAACACACTCAGCCGCTCACCTGCGCAGGTCGCTCTGTACATGTCTACTTCAAAAACCTAAGCTCCGACTTCGACCTTCGATTGAACCCATTACGAGGCATTCACGATGTCCATACCCCCGTCAGAAAACTACACCCAACATGACACCTTCCAAAACTTCAAAGCCTACTTCTACAGCACATTTCCCTACGACATGTTGGATAAAAAGGTGAGGATTCTATCAAGGTTCCACTTCGTCTCATCTGAACCAGCCTCCAGGAATCAGTCCGAAGACATTTACAAGACCACGCAACCCAGTACATACAAGGCGAAGAATTCAACGACCTCACCACGCTCACCACGCGACTGCAGAAAATGCACGCGGACGTCCTCCCAATGTTCAACCAAGTTTTCGTCAAAGAGGAGGGGGATTCATACATCGACAGGGAACAGCACTTGCTGATCTATAAGATACTACGGGACATGTCAAATTATGCCCATGGCAAGGACTTGGTTTCGTCTTTCGACAGGGATGGAGATTCGATCATGGAGACTGAAGTTTTTGATGAACAACTGGCGGATCTGCTTGGGTTTTGAGCGTTCTTCTTTCGTTCTTTGATGGTCCTCCTTCTGCGCTATGTTATGCGTATCCTCCAATATGTAATACTTTGCTTTTAATATACCTTCTATTTATCGTACATATACATATAGGTGCTAAAAGTTCTACGACTTCGACCTCCACTGATACCTCACAAGCCACCACCCCGCACCCACGATGAAAATACACCACCCACAAACAGCATGAATCCAATAAGGCAGACGCTCGTACGGCTCAACCCCAGGGGGTGGCTTCGTTAGTGGGACGACGAACAAAAACACATTCGCAACCGCAAAGACGAGTGCGGGAACAATGAGGCTGGGGGTGGGTGAGAATGTGATCTGGGATGGGACTTGGGTTGGATCCGGCTTGGATGTCGTGCCAGGTGAAGGAAACCGACGAACGTCGGAGGAAGCGGAGTCGTCATCATTGGATTTACGCGTACCTCGTAAGGACAGGTAAACAAGTCCAAATGAGATGATACTGTTGATGACTGAGAGTGGATAGGATGCCTTAGAATTTAAAATCGAGGTTAATGAATGAGATCATAGAATTTTGATCAGATAAAACTCACGAGGTTTAACACAAAATTATAGGCGTCGCCTTGTGGGATTGTAAAGATGACAAGGTTACAGACAGCCCAATCTACCAATGGATTAGGTATGTACGAGAAAAAAAAAAGATACTCACGGAGACCCAGCCCCGCCAACGGTGCTTTAGCAGGCCAGTTAGACGCCCAGAACTTGCTAAATGGCAACACTCCTTCCCTTCCGAGGGCTTGGTTTACCCGACCTTGAGAAAACGACTAGGAACAGATATCAGTACATACCAAAGTATACGAAGCAAAAAACGTACCACTGAAAGGACGTTTCCCAGCGCTGACAACGCAATAAAAACATTCAAAACTCTCTCTGTGCTCGGGCCCCAAACATTCCGAAAGAGAAGTGCAGCGACGAGGCGTCCGGATCCTGTGATCTCCTCTTTCGTAGCAGCAGCAAAATAGGCGACGTTACAAAAGAGGTAGAAGAGGGTGACGGTGATTATGGATAGCGGGCCTGCAATCCTCAGAGTCCGTGCCGGATCTTTCATTTCTGACAGGGCGTAGTTCGCGTTGCTGAATCCGATGTACGACCAAATGACCTGCCAAAGGTAATGTTCATGAGTTCGTGATATCACTTGTTCGCTTGTCGGATGATGGTACGTACATTATAGAGACAAGCACAGACGACGTTCCTCCCACCCCTAGACCCTTCCCAGATTTTCTGCCAGCTATCAAAGTTCCCAGGACGAGGGACGTCGTCCTGCAATCTCCCACCTAGCGCAAGGACACCCGCACCGATGACGATGAATAGGATGCCGATTTTCAGAAATCCGAGAGTGTTCTGAAGCCCAAGCCCAGCGGGGATATGCAGGCCGTGTAAAAGAAGGACACCAGTCAGACAAAGAAAAGCAACGATCCGGACAGGGGAGAGTATGGAGGTGGAGGGCAGGGGGGACGATAGAGCTGCGACTGTGTATTCCGCGAATACAAGGCAATTTCCTGCGGCATAAGCTGTGTTTATAGCAATAGATTAGCCAAAGTTTCTACCGGAAGGAAATGGGAGGTCCTGACCAAGCAGAACAGCATTGGCAGCATAGATGGATGTGATCAATCGTTTTGGCTGGGGGAAAAGGTGTTCCAGGTAGTTTTTCTCGCCGCCGTTTCGCGGAAGGGCCTACATGAGATGTTTTAGAGAGAGTATATTTGAGAAAGCATAAGTTAGACGCACTGTTCCCCAAATTATATACACCTGCATTCCGGCTGACGCGATGATGGCTCCGATGATCCACATAATCCTTAACAAGACGTTAGACCAGTGAGGTTTGGCCTTAAAGCTTGAAGGTCGGCTCTTACAACGAGAGGCCGACACTTCCACTGAAACCTAGGATGGTACTAGGCGTGGCAAAGATCCTGTACGATGAGCAATTGTTAATGCAAAGGCGTGGATCCATAAATGTTAGATGCGTACCCTGTGCCCACAATCCTGTTGAAAATAATGAACACGGCTGAAATGACACCAATTTGCTGTCGGTGGTCGTTCGAGTCGTCTATCCCCTCTTCTCCTCCACTCCTCTCGTTGACCAGAGCACCATAGTCCTCCGAACACGCTGAATCGTTTAGGAGGGGTTGGATTTCCGGGTCCCCGTTTTGAGAATGGTTCTGGCACATTCAAAACGGTATATTTGGCCGACAAGGTAGAGATTCAGAGGTGTGGTAATAAAGAGGTGACATCGTTCGAGAGTCATACCTGACCTATACGCCATCTCGCTGATTAGGTCGTTTCGAACCACGATGGCGTGTTGAATTGTCGATGGGTCATCGCGGGAATATATTCTTTTCGGTATTCGGAACTGTGACAATTGCCGGAGGTCTTGACGGGCATCCCAACAACCACATCTGGTGTAGAAGTACAAATGAAGGCTCTTCAAATTCCAGTGTTGGCTGGTAAAAGGGTTAAAGCATTTAAGGCTCCCTCAAGACTCAAGAGGACTTGGACTGCATAAAACTCAACATAAACTTAGAACTTTAGATTCTAGAAGAATGAACAAGCGGCATCTCGGCGCACCTCTCAGCGGGCCGCTATCCGGCGTCAGGAACGCCGACGGTATTGGTTGCCAGTTCAAAATTCGCGTATCTTGTTCTTTCTCATTGACACTCGTGTACTCACCTCGTATACGCTTTAGTTCACGGTTTCTTTCCCTAATTTCGCTATATGAAACCCTTCGAACCATTTCCACGACCAACACAGGAAACTGACCGAACATTTTCAACCGAAACCTGTATCTCTCGATCAACATTTCGATCACTATCCACGGATGTTCAACTAGACTATGCTAGGGTATGTTGCCTCTTTTTTGACGTGCCTGTTCAAACGTTGATTATTTTATAACAGTTCTATGGGCTTTCCGATGCTGGAACCCTCACCGCAGACCAAATCTGCAACAGTTTATTCGAAGAGACGGAATGGATACCCGCGCTGGAAATCGAGGGCCACGTCCGACATACGACAGCGGAAGGCATTATTGTGGCCAAGGACGTTATGGACCTCGTCGATTGGCTGGTGCTACACCACACCGAATCGACTTCACCTCACACACGCTTGCAAAGTCCTGAAGAATCGGACGTCCAGGTTCAACCAGAAGGGATGTCCACCAGATTCCCGGAAAGCCGAGAGAAGGGGGCGGATTGCGATATTGTGTATGAAAACGACCCGGAACGGTCCCATAACAACCTCCAGAGGGTTGCAGAGGACCTGCAGACATCTCATGTGCGGTTGAGAAAATCCGTTGAGGCTTCTCGAAAGGCACTGCGGGAGGCTTGCGCCGACATCTTCATCCTTCGAGGACAACTGGAAGAGGAAAAGCAGCATCAAAGGGGTATCACTGGGGCGGTTACGAGGTCCGTCGGTGTCGAGGGCATGCAAAGGATCCAGACGCAGATTGACCTGGACGACAAGGAACACCAGATGACTCGTTCGGGTATGAAACGGAAACGATGGTGAGCTCCAGATATGCTCACGTATTGGCGTTTTGTAACATTTCCCTTGAACCAGTGCCTCAAAATCAAACACTCCGCCGTCAATATCTGCCAATCCTCCCTACCATGTTCTCACCTTCTCGTCAACAAGATCCCGTGCATCGTCTTCTGGCAGTCCCAGGCACAATGGCGAAACTGTGGATATCCCATCAAAGCGCACTCACGACGACCAAAACGAATCAAACTTTGAACCTCATAAAAGACGTAGGCTCGACGGATATATTCCAAGGACCATCCTCACCTACACCAGTGACGACAAAAGCGACGGCACGTATTCTGACTCAGAAGGGACGGAAAGGGATTTCGAAGATGATGACTACTCGTTTCTCAACTCGGGTGGTCGTTCACCCCGGGTCGAACTCAAGAAGCAATCAGATCTATCATCCGAGACGGACGATTCGCAAGGTTGTATGCGATGGGGCTCTATCCCCAGCTTTGAAGACGACCCAAGTGACCTCGACTATGAGCCGCCTGATTGGGACCTGGAAGACATTTGGGAGCTCGGCATGGCCAATGACCGGGGTTGGCATCCTCTCTTTGAATTTGAATACACCGAAGAGATTCGCGAGTGCGGAGGGGTCCTTTCCAACGCCAGCCTGAGCACGGAGGATCCCGATGATGGTTATAATGAAGTCGGCAAGCTTCGCCACTTCTTAATGTTGGAGGAGGTCATCTTTTCTCAGTCGCTTGGACCCATGCTGGACATACCCAAGTGGGTGAATCGCACCAATTATCGCGTCATAAACGGCATGATGTTCACGCCATCAGAAAAGCTTTCTAAGGAACAGTATAAAGACGATGAATGGGATCGTATGCAAAGGATGGCGACCCACGGATTCTACCCAGTGGACTTCGAACAGCGACTTGATGAACTTCTTAATTCCGACCACTCGCAATTCTATTTCGACGATGACGAATGGAAGGCCTTGGCACCATATCCAATGTCGTCACACTCAGAGGATCCTTTGACACAGGGGCCGCCACCCCACAAACAACGTACTAGGATGGATTAAGACTCTCTTTGTTAGAAGTAAAAATATCCTAATCACCGAACTTGTTATCCCCTTCCTGGCCTCTCTCGGGTAATGCAATATTTTGAATAGATAAGGACGCTTTTTTTCTTCTTTTCATATAACCTGGGTATTTAACAACGGGATTGATTTATACAAAATACATTATAAGTGCGGTGTTCATGGAACCAGAAAATATGGTAGTCCGTCTGGAGATATCTGAACGGGCCACCGCTTCAGTAGTAGCAGTGTCGGAGTTGGCTTGATACTCTGCTGATACTCTACCTCTGCCGTATAACTAATATGGCAATTTGCGCTTCTGTGGAAGCCCCTGGGTAGGACTCGAACCTCGTTCGAACAACTCAACCTCTTCGGACACAGCGCCTGAAGCTTCTGCTGTTGTAATTGCGTTCGTCGCTGTCCTTGCTTTCTTCGTTGATCTAACGGGCGATGGACTCGGACTTCTCGAGCGAATGGCGTCAACGGGGGTTGCTAGTAGTTTGGCTTTCATCTGAGTTAACCACGGATGAGCCAGTGCGACACCCATAGAGAAGCGATCAGATGGCCTGTGCTCGAGAAGTCCTCTTGCCAGTTCAAGTGCTAGGGCCTCTGTTAGGGTAAAGCAGTTCCAGTTGATGACCTACAATCTTACCGGTGCTTTGTTCTGATCCTAAGTTTTCCAGCAATCGCATACGCGCATTAGCTAGTTCGAGAACATAATCGATATTGGACTTTCTCCTCCCTGCTATAACCTCTGGGAGCCTGTAGATAGCGTCATTACGATAATCATTCAGTGCGACCATCAATCTGAATGTCATGTGTCAGTTCTCTGAGCCCAGCATTAAGGAATATCGAGCTGACTGACATTTCAAAAAGCACTACTCCCACACTGTAACAATCAACACTCTTGTCGTAATTCTCAGCATCCTCACACCCAGAGACGCCTTCAGGAGCCGTGTATTCATATGTCCCGAAGTCCAGTTGCTTATATAAAGTCAGAGGGTCAGTGGATACGGTCCACGGAATAGGTTGGTTGTTGAAAGAGTGACCTACAGTGGGTGCGGGATCTGAACGAACGGCTTGGCCAAAATCGGCTACCTTTAAATGGATTGGGGAGGTTGGCAAAACCAGAATGTTCTGAAATGCATATAAATATGAGTGATGTTTCACGCAAATACGATGTTGCCAGTGGGCAAACATACTTCTGTTGTTATGTCACGATGAATAATTCCGAGAGAGTGTATGTACTAGAAATCGTAATGTCCTATTATGGCGAGCGACATCTTGAGTAGAACAATATCTTACCTCGGTTGCAGAGCATATTTGGAGTAGCAGTGATCCCCCAAATACGTCGGCTGTTAGACATATTTGCTTCATTCCCTGCCGAAAAGATGAATACATGGAGTATGATGCTTACGAGGATACGGGGAAGCATATGGCAGAAAGGCAGAAGGCGAAGAGAGGTATATTTTGAGGGTATCTGGAATATATTCCATGACAAGGTCTGTCGAGCGTCTGAGAAAAAGTTCATAACTGAAGAGCTGATGTGCTTACGGAGACTTTGATCAGCGTTTAAAAAGGCTTCAACGAGCCTGGAGATGTTTGGATGACTCAGGGCCTTGAGTGCGCTTATTTCGTACGTATCCCATCTGTCAGCGTTGCGGCTATGCCCAGGGATTATCTTGACAGCATATTGAGGTTTTGGTTCCCCGATAACGCGAACTGTCATGACTTTCCCAGAGCTCCCCCTTTTCACAGAACTTCCCGGTACAATCTCGTACTTTTTGAACGCACCATCGCACTTCCGAAAAGTGTATTCTGTAGGAGTTACGGTTGTAGTTGAAAACTGACGCTTAGCATAAATGAACTCACTGTAGCCACCCAGCTTGATCTCGTCCCCATCACGCAGCTCCTGATCGACTGTTGTTCCGTTCTTGAGTGATTTGCGGAATGAGAACCCCTCACGGCTCCGCTCGAAGCGGTAGTGCCGGACATCTGTGTGTTCATTAGGTGGTTCGGCTTTGACAATCAGTTGCAACAGACTTACTGTTTCCCGGGACGATGGAGGGTTCTCCTGTTGCTTGATCGAATACAACCATATAGTTGTCACAGTCTGATTCCAAGGGCAAGTACAGGATTGGGGCATCTGTATCGAAGGGTAAAGAAGCTTCAAGAGAGCCCCATCGCCTCTCCTTGAGAGGGTCGTCGGAAGCTCCTCTCTTTTTAAGCCTTTCAGCCCAATCCGTGTCGGTTATGAATTCTTCGGATTCAGAAGTAGCAGATGACATCGCGAAAAAGGGTGGAGACAGAATGTGATGGGGAAAGGCCGCGAGTGTGATGGAGCATTTTATAGGTTTTGTTGGATGACTGGGCACCGTAGGTAGTAGCTGGGCTCGTCACACAATAAACCACGATTTAGTAGGCCATAGTAACACGACGCCCACATTCCGAAGTGATGTGTTTTGTTCTCCCGGCCACTTGATGACACTCTATCCAAAGAAATGAAACAGCCTCGGATAAATATTATCGTCAGATGCTTAAAATTGAAACCCTGACCCTTGTATATCCCGCGAAATACGCAGTCTTGCTCTACTCTGGTGGCACATAAGATAGGTACGCCAGTGCATGACAACCAAGGATTCGATCAACGACGATTCGCTCTCGAGAACCCACCCACAAATCACAATTGCGTTGGGTGGGTAGATCCCAAATTTCTCAATGTGAGATAACCGGAGGCCCTACAATGACAAGAAACAATAACTAGATCAGCCAAAGGTCAGGCTTGACTATTTGACAGGCAAATTGATGAGGACAATCGGGGAACAACAACAACATAGGCAACATACCATTTTGGAATTGTTATTATTGAAGAAAAGCTGGAAGTTGCCAGGGTTTAGAAAGTGCACCTCTCTTGAGCTTGAAGGTCGCAACATTTGGAGAGGCGCACCGTCCGCGTTTGGAAGCGGCTGCTTAGTAAGTACACAGCCACTCAAAAAATGGTACAACGCCCATCAGCATCGTGTTCTTATCTTTTCTACTTCATCCAAAGACGATCTCGCTATGTTTTCTGCCGTACATTATGTCGCATGTATAGGATGTGTAGAGGCCGTTATTATGTTTTTAATGGTATTAAACGCGTCCAGACACGCTCATTCCGAGGCCTGTCACACTTGTGACATAACGTGTTAATTACTTTCTTCCACATCAAAACCTATCCGTGTTTTACTCGTTCCCACTTCGCGTTTCCCTTCTTATAAGCGCGTCAATTTGTTTTTATTAGAGTGCTCTCGGAGGTCTTCAGAGCAGAATTTTGAATTTCTCTTTTGCTCACATTTTAGATAACAAGAGCACCACTTATCACTCGAATTCCGGAAAAGTGCTCTGAAGACCTCCGAGCTAATTAAATTTGCACCGGATCTAGCACAAAAAATTAGGGCGGAGCAAGTGAAATGGACTCAAAAAACCCAGATTCCATTTTGTTCAAGAAATTGGGAGAGAACAAACATAGACAAACAAACCAGGGCCTTGACAGACCGTGCGCCTCTCCACAACATTGAAAAACATGGATTCAAGGTTGTACATAGCAGAAAAGTCACGGGTCTACATCTCAGGCGTTCGTTTTGAAGCGGGGATCATAGCGGGCCGGCATCCGGCGTCAGGCACGCAGACGGTATTGTTTTGTTACATTTTTGGACATCACTTTGATGGGTTGCCTCGCGTGTCTTGTTCTTTCCTATTAACACTCGTGTACCTTCGTGTACTCACCTCGTATATGCCTTTATTCACCATCTCTTTCCCTAATCTCGCCACATGAAACCGCTCGAACCATTTCCACGACCAACACAGGAGAGTAACTCAAGATTTCCAGTCGAAACTTGTATATCTCGATCGACGTTTCGATCGCTATCCACGGATGTTCAACTAGACTATGCTCGAGTATGTTGCCTATTTTTTGACGTGCGTATTCAAAAGTTCACTATTCGATAACAGTTTTATGAGCTTTCCGATGCTGGAACCCTCACCGCAGACCAAATCTGCAACAGTTTATTCGAAGAGATGCAATGGACACCCGCGCTGGAAATCGAGGGTCACGTCCGACATACGACAGCAGAAGGCGTTATTGTGGCCAAGGACATTATGGACCTCGTCGATTGGCTGGTATTACACCACACCGAATCGACTTCACCTCATACACGCTCGAAAAGTCCTGAAGAGTCGGAGGTCCAGGCTCGACGAGAAAGGATGCCGACCGGATTCCCGGAACGCGGAAAGGAGGGGGTGGATTGCGATAGTGTTGACGAAAACGATGCGGACCTGTCCCATCACGACCTCCAGAGGGTTGCAGAGGACCTGCAGAGATCCCATACGCGGTTGAGAAATTCCGTTGATACTTCTCGAAAGGCACTGCGGGAGGCTTGCGCCGACCTCTTCATCCTTCGAGGACAACTGGAAGAGGAGAATCGGTATCAAACCGATGTCACCTCGACGATTACGAGCGTCCTTGGCGCTGAGACCATGGCAGGGATCCAGGCGCAACTCGACGTGGAACAGAAGGAACGCCGCGGGACTTGGTCGGGTGTGGGTCGGACGAAACGGAAACGAGGGTAAGCTCCAGATGTGTTCAGGTATCAGCATTTTGTGATATTTCTTATGAACCAGAGCCTCGAAATCAGACTCTGCCCGGGATCCTTCGCTAGCTCCCAATGCGCCCTACCATGTTTTCACACTTCCCTCGACAACTTCCCTTGCATCGGCGTCTGCCAGTTCCGAGCCGTATGTTGAGGCTCCCGATCTCTCTTCAAAACACAATCGTGACGACGAAAATGAATCCAATTTTGAACCTCATAAAAGACCCCGGCTCGCCGAATACATTCCGCAGACTATACTCAACTACACGAGTGATGACAAAAGTGACGACACATATTCAGACTCAGAGGGGACGGAGAGTCTTGAAGACGATGCATACTCGTTTCTTGACTTTCGCCGTCGTCCGCCTCGCCTTGAATTGGGCAGTGATTCCTCGAGTGGGGAAGAATCCCAATCCGACATTGATAATTCGCCAAAGGGCGTTCCATGGAGCAGTATTCCGGACTTCGAGGACGACGACTCTACCGATTCCGATTACCAACCGCCTGACTGGGACATGGAGGACATCTGGGAGCTTGAGGAAACACAGAAATCGCGTCAACCTGCTCTGTACAGATTCGCGTATGACAAGGAGCTCCGGCAATGCGACGGTGTCATGTCCGACGCAAGCCTAAGTACCGATGATCCCGACGGAGAATACAAAGATGTCGGGAAGCTTTCCTTTGCCTGGACGACGAGGCGGTTCGGCCTTTCCCTGTCCCTTGGACCATTGTTGGAACGTCCACCCTGGGATCATCTTACTGAATATCGCCGTGAACATGGCCAAAGCATCCCTCCACCACGAGAAGAGGCAATTGCACGACACAAATTGCGCTCGTGGAATACCGTCAAAATCAAGGCCAGCTATGGTTTCAAGTCGTTCCCAGTGGATTTCGAGCAGCGACTGGATGACCTCCTAACATCGGACCATCTGCAATTCTACTTCGACGATAAGGAATGGACAAAGTTTGGACCGCCTCCCATTTCGTCTCGTCAACCGGAACCACGGTCTCCAAAAGTATTAGATTGGCACGAGAGCTGTTGGCTTCCCCTCCTTGAACGGGATTCAGAATGATTCCCTCTTACAACTCGCGCACCCAGGTTCGATGCATTGAAAAAACTATATCGATGTGGCTACGACGGAGAGGCAGTTGTACCTTGGAACAAATCCGAATGTTATGCAGACTTGCAAGGTGGGCCACTGCTTTTAGCATGGCAATATCCGAGTCCCCTTTTTTTTTCTAGACCAGGATTAATCAACTTTAACCTACCCCCCACCCTTAAATCAATAAGAAAATATAAATGAAGTACAGAACCATCAAATTGTTGTTCTCTGGCGTCCCCAAGGTGTCCCTTGGATTATAAACAGAATTGACTGGTATCAAAAATGATTCAAAAAACAGTTATTTATTGACATATATCTAATTACAGTCTGAAAAACAACTAATCTATGTCTGAGAATAGTCGGTGGGTGTCAGAAAAAAAGAACAAAGAGATTGAGCGTCGTTAAGACATGTGGTAGAAAGAAGGAATGAGGAGGGTGAGCAAAAAAGCTAGCTCTCCTCGGTTGTATGCAGAAATGGGTCAGCGGAAAGGGAGCATGAAGGCTCGTTTTTCTTCGCTCGCTGTTGTCGACTGCGGGGAGAACAACAAGTTTGTTCTCCCGTCGTGGACATCGCGAGACGCCACTATGTCCCATGTTGGCCGTCGACGACCCGCATTTGGGTGGCAACAACCCTCGTTGGGAAAGCCCACGTTTGGGTGTTGCCAACACTCGTTGGGTCAGCGACGACCTCTACGACCCACTTGGGCATCGACGACCGTCGATTGCGCGGCACTGACCCTCGTTGGGACATTAAAGACCCACGTCGGGCCATCAATGATGGGTGGTACACCCCAATGACAGGGAACGAGCATTTCTGCTCGCTCTCGATGTCAGCCCATGGGTGGTGCATCGAGACGACGGCAAACGAGCAGAAATGCTCGCTCTACACGTCAGTGGGTGGCCCAGGGTGGGTGTTGCATCCAAATAACGGAGCACGAGCAGAAATGTCAGCCTGTAGGTGGAGCACCCAAACGACAGAGAACGAGCATTTCCACGCATGCTCAATGTCAGTGTGCAGGTTCTCCACCCAAAAGACGGCGAACTAGCAGAAATGCTTGTTCTACACATCGTTGGGCGGGTTGTGGATCCCATCGACGGAGAACCTCGTTCTCAACGTCAGTGGGCGGCAGTGGGCGGGTGGTGGATTCCAAGGGACGCTGGTGGCCATTCCTTGATTGTCGATGGCCGCTGGTTGGGTGTGGTGTGTGATGGCGTGAGTTGAGTCATCGAGGTGTTGTTAGAGAGGGATGGTGTGATATCCTACGTATTAGAAAGGGTTGACCTGCAAAACAAAAACAAAAAAGCGAAATTAAACGCAAAGATATTTGAGATAATGTGAACATACCAAGGGGTCTCCTCATCCAGGGTATCCCCTTGTATCGACTTCCCCCATACCCTCCTCCAGGCTCCAATCCATCTTCGTATTTCGGAGTTGTGACGGTGGCCGCTATGTGTGGTGAGGTTGATGAAGGTGACATTGAAGCTTTGAAGGTTGAACGTCAATGTTGGATGAGGAAAGTCGACGAGCAAGTAGACGCAAAGTAGACGCGTCATCGCCTGAGCGGAGGTTTAAATTGCGGTCCGGCGATTTCCGCTCGTTCAACATCGTTTGAAACGTCGCTGAACGGATTCCTCCCAGATTTTTATGTATTTGAATTGTATTGCTCTTAGCCTTTAATAAGCGACATTCAAAATTCCGTGTACACATAGGCGCCAGCAAGGCTCTCTGGGGAACGAACGAAGGGAAGGATCAACACAATGAATTTGCACAGCCACTGTAACGGACCGGAGTTGTGACAACAGTCACAACGCCGCGTACCTGCACGGTCAGAAGCAAATCACGTGCTGATATCGCCGGCTCGATCAAACCGTTTCACAGAAACGAATTTGCAGGGCCCGCGTCTCATAAGACCGAGCCTCAACTTCGTTTCGGACTCGGAACGAGAGCGAAGAAAACAAGGCGTGTATGGGTTTCGATTCTAGATCTGACCTCGCTATGACATTCTAATGCGCTTTTAACTCCAGTACTTGCTCGGAAACAGAAGATCTACACCCGTTAACGCACTATTCCATCCACCTATCACACCATTCGATGGCCTGATCCCTCGCATGGTAATCTCTGCTCCCTCAACACCGACGACACCTCTGTTCCTCAGATCATGACTACTCCCATTCTGAAGGCACAGTGCACAACTTTATTGATAATGCGGACTCGTTTTGCAGACAACATGGCTGGGACCCACCATCAGAAGTCTCCTCCCGTTATGCCTCGAGCAAAGATGACGCTACTTCAGATTCCACATACCCTTCTGGTGGGGTGAGACTGAGAGTGACGGCGACGGCTTCAGTGACCGATTACCTTCCAGACGCGGACTGGAGTATGTTCTCGAGCTCGAGGCCGCAGCTAAATTCAGTCGAAGGGTTCGCGTCAAATATGTAGACCACCTCAATGATATTTTGACGATCAACATTGGATATTTTTTGAATACCCTTCACCTAGCGTCTTCGGCTTGGCCTTCTTTTTCCCGTTAGATGGTCCAAAACCACATTCTATGATTCCCATCTAATTTTGGTATGAAAGGTTGACGTGGTCAACAATCGCCTTGCTGAAAGGGCTAAGTAACTGATAATCAGATGACAAATATACAATAGTCAAAAAGAAAAAAAAAAAAAAAAAAAAAAAAAAAAACATATATATATTTTATATCGAGTGTGGTTCTTGTTTACATTCAAAGTACACGGTATTTAGTCGAGACACGGCAGGATACGGAGAGACTGGTGAGATCGTGAGGCACAAAATAGAGGAGCAACGAGAAAGGGACGGGGATTGTTGTACAAATATTGAAATCTGACCTAGCGATGGGACATCAAACATAGACGGCGAGGGCGAAAATATCAAGAAACGGCTTTTGGGATGTCACGAGAAGCGGAAGATTCAGGTCGCAAAATCAGGGATCCAGAGCGAGAAGAAGCGACTACATTTATTTCTTCTTCCTCGCATCCCTCTTTCCACGGGGGCTCGTATTCTCGACGACCAGCCGATTATCTAAAGACATGCACATATATAGATGCGTCAGCATATAATTTGGACGAGGAGCGGTAAGAGGACACTTACCACGCGTCGAAGGATCCTCGTTTGAGGGGCCCGCATCTCCAGATGGTGGGCCGTCTTCAGCGGGCACTTCCTGACGCAACTCTCCCAAATCACCTTCGGAATGTTCGTTCGTAGTGTTGGCATCGATTTCGACATAGTCGTCTTGAACATTTTCGGGTTCTCGTTCGAGAGAGGAAGAAGCTGGATTGGGTTGCTCTACGACGGAGTCTTCTTGAGCACCTCGAACGTTACAAGTCGAAGTTCCAAATGGAACGCACGGCGCATCGGGACTTTGCGGACGTTGTTGAACATCTCCAGGAGGTAAATTCTGAGATGGGCCGAAGGTTCCGACAGGTGTAGATAGGGTTCTGAAATACTCGGCGAAAACGGGAAGTAAGCGTCGGACGAAAGCTTCGTCAAAAACCATCGGGGGATATGAATCTCCAGACGACGAAGAACCAGCAGACGGTGCGAGAGGTGAAGGATTGAAAGAAAAAGCCGCCGAATTGTGACCGACAGACGGCTTTCTGTTGTTACTGACAGGAGTCGGTGAGGCAGGTTCCTCGGAAGCGACACGTTTTTCTGGTTGTTTGTCGAGTGCTCTACGGCTCTTCGGAGTGACGGACCCAGAAGCTTGGGGAGTAACAGGGTGGAAGGTATCAGCGGCAAGTTTGAGTGTCGACCGAGAGTTTGGTGTTTGGGGTACGAATTTCCCTTTCTTGCGCGGCGTGGAAGGAAGTGTGTTGACATGGAGGTCGAGGATATGGATAGTCTTTATGTTGGCAGTGAACGTGTCGTGTATGTATTTCCCTGGCTGAGTATCGTCTCTGAAAGCATAATGGACGAGATTGAAACTGACGATAATGGTCGTACCGGCTTTGAGATATTGCGAGAACTGGTCGTAGGGTATAAGACGACCGTCAGCTCCGACGACGTGCATGATACGATTAGAGAATTTGCGGCCGAGTTCGTCCCACAGGCCCTGCAGCGACGGCTTAACCTTATAGAGAGGCTTGGAAGTGCGAACAGGTGTCGCTATCACACGTCGCTTTTTACCCTCGGCAACAGAGGTCTCTTCTTCGCCAGACTCGTCGCTTTCGACGGTCTCGCTATCGGTATCTTCGTCAGTTTTTTCAGAGGGTTCGGATTCCGGAACTGATAGATAAATAGAGGGTCAGAAAAGGCGCGCATTATCGACATCGGGCGACAATCCTACCTGCGTTTTCTGCTGGTTTCTCATCGAGACCCTACACAGGAAGAATGTTAAGTACATCATAGAAAGCGCGAATTATAGAATTATAAGGCCTACCTTGGGTTCAAACAGATTAAAATTGAGCCGGAGCTGATCACCGTTGACGATAAGATACCTCCGTTCGCGTGTTTTGGCGACGTCGTCCTGGAGGGCCAGTAAACGCTCGATCCCCAAGGTGTAATCAGAAGAGAAATCCGGATCGGTAGACGGTCGTTGAACAGTGATGACAAGCTTGGTTCGTTTTCCGGCGACTTCGAGAGTCGGCATGTACTGTTCACTGTAATTTCCGTGGGGTTGAAGAAAATGGAGGTCGCTCGAAAGATCGCATACGATAGTGATATCAACAGGAGTGGTTCTCGCTACAGATCCTTTGACCACATAAACGTCATCGAATCTGGCACGGTCCCATTTTCCAAGGCTAGGGAAACCAGCCGAGGCGATATATTGATTGAGATTGAGCAGCTCGTTCCTCGTCATCGGTCCGCTGTGATGGGAGGTTCTACAAGAGATAAATAGGAATAAGCAAAGCAAATTATATCAACAACAAACGACTACCGTTTACTAGGCATATCACCAGAGGATATAGTGATACAGGTCCTGTTAACAGCGGCAGCTGGTCAGTGGGACATGCTGACTGATTACGACGATATCTACCTGAAAGTACCGGTGAGTGTCAGGAGCAAGTGGTCCTGTCAAGGGTCTTATGTTATCGTTGCAGAGAGGAGCACAACGACGAGTGAAGAGACTCGTTTAGAAGAATCAGAGAGAGGAAACGATTCTGTGAGAAGGAAAGCTGGAATCTGCCCTCTTTTAAGTATTACGTGCAAAGAGTAGATCTGTCCAAAAAAAGAGAGTACCTTCATTTTTAGCTAGGACATGTTCATGTGACGTTCATTTCATTCTGTGTATGGATGTAAGTGGTAGATCGACTTGTCCGGTCAGCGAAGCTCGCCATCGTGAACCAGGTCGCTATACAATTCGATGAACCGAGCTCGTTTCTGTTCAACTTATCCGGATCCTGACTCTCGGGACTATGTAGCAACTTTTGTGACGTTGGTAGGCGTCAGACGACCTCTAGAGCGTTGACAATTCGTCGCCGTATCAGATATGAAATGGCATAAGCCGTTCCAAAGCATCGGTTTCAACCTACAAAAGCGGATACTTAGTACGGTTATTGAGTTTCCAGATTCCATACCGTGGAGCTCACAGGGATGTAGTGCAAACATGATAACAACACGCCCGACAGGGCGCATGATAAACTTGGATTGTAAAAATCGTTCACGAATTCTTAATTTCATTTGTATCGCCTTCTGAAGGTCACTGCATGCGACGTGGTCAGGTCAGCGAGGGAGGATTATCAATTGTCGAACTCACGGCATACTATTATATGTATTTTTATATATATTTTCTTTGTTCTGGTCGTTTCATCCAATCTTCTTATCAACACAATCACATTAAACTTCCTATGACGTGAGGCGTTGTCGATATGCTTGAACACTTCGTCTTGCTACTATCCCTATCACCCTGGCCCCCTCATCTCCATCGAAAAAAAAAAAATCAACGCACACACACAAACACGCGCGCGGGGACTGAACACCAAACTGCATGCGAACTCGTAATATGAACGGTCACAGCACATGATATTGATATTTTGGTTTGACTAGTCGAGGACGTTGACCGACAACGTTTCGGCCACCAGACCCCGTGTAGTGTAGAATTTCAATGCGAAGCTGACTTGTACCAGAGCATCGGTCATGTAGTCTGCGTGTTTGTCGAAGGCGACGACCTCTTTGGAGGAGTCTCGAACAGGCATTCTTCTGGCGTAGTATGCGGGTTTTAGTTGGGCGAGTAAAGTTGAATATGCCAGTGGCAAGCGGTAGTTGTCGATTTCGATCGGTTCCAGGTTTTCAGAAGTCCCTTCATAAGACGCGAAACGACATGCATAAGCGTGAGCATTGCGAATAATATAATGCGAACTCACTCGGAAAACGATCCTAGTGATATATATCAAAAAAAAAAAAAAAAAAAATAAAAAAAATAAAAAAAAATAAAGATATGTATATATCAGCGACGCGATACTTTGATTTATATATATAACAACTGGATGTACTAACCTTTCGTTCAAAGATTTCAAACTCGAAATTGAAGCGGTGCGATCCATCTTCCTCGAGTGTCATAAAAGGCACGGTCGATTTGTTTTTGTCAGGGAGTGCAGCGAGCAGTATCTTGGTCACGTCCACCATACGATCAAAGTCTGGAACGAAAGACTGATGGAACTGATTCGTAGGTCTGATGAGGGAAAACCGAACACGAGCTTTTGCCAGAGGAACAGAGGGTAGACCGGGATTTCCGTTCAAGACGCAGTCACCCGACGGCGAGACGTAGAGGTCGTTCTTCGACACAGTGCCTATCATTAGACAGTGTAAAGTGACATGGCCATCGCTTCCTGAAAGTGTCTTCGTTCCATACTCGTTCTCGGCCGTCCATGTTGTGGAACGCAAGAATCCTCGACCGGCTGTGTAATTGGCCTTCTTACTGATACGTTCATGTTCCTTGGAACGATCCACTACGAATGCAAAACAGACATTAGTGGCCATAGACTATCACTGAGCTGAAGGTCATGCGGCAAGGAGACGCTTACATTGTCTATAGAACGTCGACGGAAGCAATGCCATTCTGCGAAATACCGAGGTCAAGATTTCCTGAGGGTCGCTTCTTTCACAAGAAAGCTCAGTTTATATATATATACATTTCCCTTTTCTCATCGTGATAGAAATGGCAACGTACGATATGTAAACGTTTTAGAATCAAGCTCGCAGACGGAGGGGGGGACCGTGAGGTGCCAACTTCCGGTGACTTCTTTAAATTTCAGTCGAGTCACGAGTTCTGGGGTGCTGATCGATAAGCTTACCGCGATATTGGCACCAACTATCCACCAGGTCTGACAGTTCGTCAGATATGTGAGTGTTAGGTGTACGAGAAGTGTGGCGACCTATGGCAGTTAATTGTCGGTGATAGTGTGCACAGATTGCGATGACTCCACCTCCAGTATCCAAAAAGAGGCATCACAGTGTTTACATGAAGCAGTTATCGTTCCGAGAATGCTTCATCAGGTTCCAGGTATGGAGCTTCTGCAATATTAAACAATGTAGGAAGACCGTTGACTGTGAGTAACATACAAAAGAAAAAACGACACTCAATAATGAGCAATATTTCTAAAGTAATTCGTGGCAGATGGGATCGGCAGCTGACACATCAAAATAGAGTATAAGTATGAATTTTTTTTTTTTTTCGATGGACAACTTCATTCCTCACCGAAACGAAACCATCCACCATACAAAATCTTCAAATCGGTTATAGGTATGCGGAAGTTGAAGGATTGTGGAGTCGAATTACCATCAACATTTTTAAATCTAGATGTCTTCAGAGCAATCAGAATTTCGGATTGGCGAGAACGCGATCATAGTACGAGTCGGTGTGCACACAGTTTTGAATTCCGATGCTGTCAGGGTACTGAGTATCGACGGACGAGCAGAATGTGAGAAGCAGAAAAGAGGTTCGAATTATGTCCACATGTGGATTCAAGAGACATCAGCGATGCTCGTCGACGAGGAGAACGAGAAAAAAGAGTGAGAAAAAGAGAAGGAGGAGGCGGCGAATCATTGTCACACCGCACTACTCGATAAGGAAAACAATTGATGGGATGATATCAATAAGTGACAAATATATTATATAATAAATAGGATCATCATATTGACCTTGCACAACCTTTTTTATTTTGTTTTATTGTTTCAGGTAATATTCAAAGGCCCGCCGTGTGAAAATATGACATGTTTATTTTAATAACCACCGTCGATAGACCATAGGCGAAAGAATAGAAGATAGAGAGCATGTGGAAAGAGAGAAAGAGGGAGAGAAAAAGAGAGAGATGGAGAGCGAGAGAGAGAGAGAGAGAGAGAGCATGTAAAAGAGTTTGCCGAAGAGCATCTATGTTGTGTGACCTTCCATGGCCCTGTGGAAATAATATTTTCGAGAAGCAAGCCTCATCTGTTCCCGACGTGCAGTTTTGCTGTTGGGCATTCCCATAAAAAGTGTGAGCGGTATCTGCGTTTTGTCGTGTCCGACGGCATAGGTTGTCAAATTTCTGTGAGACTGACTGCCTGGTGATATAGGTCTCACGACAGCGACGCGCTTCAAGGTATCGGGTAAGAAGCGAGGAGGTCGGGTGAGTGGAAATTGTACTAAAGGCATGGGATACCAAGACGATAGGCATGGTATATCCGTGTCGATGTCGCAATCCATGACGGAGATTGTTTCAGCAGCGATGGGATGTTCTTCTTGGACGAGAAACCCGCTGTTTTCCGTTTTCTGCGAATCACACAACATCGATGCATCCTCCGCCACAGAATGAGGATGCTCAAGTCTTTTCATGGGTTGTATACAGCTGCTATTCACGTCAGGACATTCTGTACCCTTGGCTGACAGAACGGGTAGGGTCCAGGAAGATGAACGATCATTGCTCTGGCCGCTTCTTGAATGTTCAAGCAATGTCTCCTGGGAGCACAAGGTTTGGATAGGCGAAGACGGCGGGAGAGCCGTTATGGGTTTCGAGTGGCATTCGGGAATTATCTGTGTCGAACTCTCGATGCCTTTCGAACGAGAAGACGCTTGATGTCTGTCGGACAGAAAATTGAATCTGGTTATGACGACAGAAGGGTATCGATTTTTGCATGGTATGTCACTTGTGTCTGAAAGGTAGAACTCTTCAGCTGTCGATTTCCTGCGTTGTGGGTGTGTGTACGACGGTTTTGATGAATCATTCAGCTGAGTTCTCTGTCAGATCGAGGTTTGTATTTTAGTTTTAATTTTTTTGGTTTTTATTTTGCGAGGAGTCACTCACATGGAACTCCTGGAGCGAGGAAAAAGGACCTTTAAGCGGAGGCGCATCGCGAGACCTCGGATATGTATATTTGTGGCATCCAGCGACTCGACCTATCATGTTGTCGTCTACTGCTGTTTCTCCCTGAACGAGTCGATCGTCTAATTTCAGCGTCTTGAAACGGAGGTAGCAGGCACACGAACGCTGAGATACGAGATCTACGTACTCGATGTTCGTCGTCTCTTCTGTCATCAGACGAGGTACCGAATGCTTCTTGTCTCGCTTCGTCTGCCTTTTCTTTTTCGTCTGCTGATTCTTCAAATAGAGACGATATGCCACCTGAATTTGCCAAGAAAGCCACATAAGCAACAGACTCGAAAACGAAAGGAAAGCATAGAGGACGTTTTAAATAGAGATTGAAGAAGATAAAATTTAGATAAACTTACTCAATAGGTGGATCTTCTCGAAGGGGTATCGAGATTTATCACAACGACCGATATGAGCCAGCCAGTGTCGCGCTTCGTAAGGAATACTGGAACTCAGTTCGACGACGGTTCCACAGCTCTTACATTTGACGTTCGAAGAATCGAGTATTTCTCCTTTCCGAGTCATTTCGATGAGCAATCTTCCTGCTTCTTCCATAGTTACTTCGTCGCGGTGGTCGAGGCTGATCGTGTCTCGCGAATTGGGGGCAAAGAAGAAGGCAAGTGTAGGGGTAACACACGTGCAAAATCGACATTAAGTTCGAGGTCCGATTTTTTTTTTTTTTTTTTTTTTTTTTTTTTTTTTTTTTTTTTTTTTTGGGTTTTTTTTTTCTCCTTTTTCCTTTTTGGATTTTTTACCTGGGAACGTGCGGGCGAGTTTGACCCGATATTCTTTTTT
>JAIFHD010002201.1:0-32850 GCA_019721455.1 Psilocybe mexicana
CTTATAAGGGGATTAAAATGTACACAACATATAAAATATCTGTAAGCCTTGTGGACCAGCTTACAATCCCTGATAACTTTAGGTCCCATCCTAAAAAGCCACAACATGTATAAGCCTTGGAGTACATTCTAATCCCTGCAACCGCAAAAATGGGTACCAAGGGCCTACAACCGTAGGGGGGGATCTGTCAGGAGAATGCCAAATTACAAGCCCAAGAAAATGATGTGGCATTGCTAGTCGACCAGTAAGAAAGCTTGCGATTTCGTGATCAGGAGAGATATTTGATTGGTTAAATAATAATAATAATATTCCACAAAATAATAAATCAGAAACTCATTCAGTCGTAATAGGTCGTAATACATAAAGGACGGAGCTCATTAAAGAGTCAAGGTGGGGATCACAGTTCAGAACTAGGAGGATCAGAGGAGGCTTGATATTGCTGAAAAGCAGCCAGCATGCGTGCGCGGGAATTGTTGATTTTTTTCGAGCTTGAGTGTCGACGAGGGAAAATGCGACTGACAATCATACACACATTCAGGTGTGGTGCCAATAAAAGAATGTAAGTAACTCACTCGTGTTAAGATAGTTAAATACTCAGAACGTTCCGAGTCCGAAACGAAGTGAGGCTCGGCCCTATAAGGTCCGATGCCATAGTGAGCTTTTTAGCCCCTGTAACGTTTATGCAGCCGGCATTTCCCGCTTCTTTTATGTTGTTTATGTTTCTGTCACCGGTCCGGTTTTCCTTATCACGTGATTCTTCGGCTCACTTCGTGGCAGTACTCACCCGTTTATTTTTGTCCACCCTCCCCTCCATCCTTGCTCTCATCCTTTGCTACTCCTAGAACTTGTTCGAGCACGGACAGACGCTGGGGGTCGTAAAATGATCTTAGTCTTCACCGCCTTCTGCGTCTTCGCCTTCGCCCTTTTTGCCATCAAAACTACCTCTATCCACCTCGACTTTTCCTCGATCGTACGCTGAAGATGGTCGGTCCGCGGAAAACGCCTCAACAACATGTTAAAGCTACCTACCTTCTGGAACGACTCATATGCATCGACGTCGTTGAACATAGGAGACGTTGGGCTGCCTGGCAATGGGCAACGAGGTGTGCCCAACAACACAGCCTGGACGGACTCTGAACGGTGATCCTGGTCCCATCTTGTGGTCATTCCTGGTCCTAACCACCTTCCTTGGTCGCTATCGCCTACTTCTTTTTTGCTTCCTTTACTGATCAATGCCCTTCTTCGTACCTGTTGCATCCTTGCTTTTTTTCATTCCTTCCATGGACCATATGCAATTTTTTCTTTGCTTCCCCTTCTCCCATTTCTGGTTGCTCCATTACGTTCTGTGTTGCTTTTGGGCCCTCAGGTTCTTCTTTGGTTGGCCCTTCGACCTATACATTACTTCCTTCTAAATTTTTCGTTCTTCCTTTTGATGCTGTTTCTTTATATATCTTTTTGTTGCATGAATATAGTGCTTTTATGATCTTGGTTATTTGATCTCCTGAGGCGTATTCGTTGGTTACTTGGTTGATATCGCTTCCGACATTCTGCACATTCACGCGTTGGTAGGTGTGGGTGCCAATTCTTATCTTTTTTGGTAAGGAAGCGACTTTCCTCATCTATCTTTGATTTCTTTTTTATCTTGCATCGAGGGTTGATTCGCGTTCTTTCAAAGCGTCGTTTCTCTTCGTTTTTCCTTATCTCCTCGTTCTTTTTGCTCTTCTTCAGATTTCCTTGGTGTGTGTTTACAGCGTTCTATATTTCCTTTAAACAATTTGCTTCCCTTGATATGTCTGAAACGTTTCGAATCTCGATTTATTAACAGCTGGATATGTTTATATTCTCCGCCTTGAATACATTCTGTGCCTTTCTTTTCTTCCCCATTACATGGTTGACTCGAACCCTGCCGTTATTCCCATTGCTTGCGGCTCAGCCGTTTGCGATGTTATTATGTATGAGCCGCCCAAACGATGTGGTCGTTGTCACGTTAAATCGTATTGCGTACGTTCTTGTGTTTAATTTGTCTTGGTTTTCTACTTATGTTTTCATAGTCAAGGGTCTGTCAACGTGAAGATTGGCGTGTCCATCGTATGTTTTGTTCCACCAACCACTCCTCCGACGAAGGCGAATCTGTGGACGATCGTGTCATCAAATCGTACGACAGAAAGCATCTTCATAGATTCCTCCTCCACGCCCTCACCGTTATGGTCGGATCTGAAATTATGGGCTCCGATCTCGACCTCGCTCGCACTACTCTTCACACAAAGAGTTTGAACTTTATGTTGTTCATCGTCCTTCGTCGTGTTCGCGACGATGGTGCTCGAAGGTGGAACAGAGCTCGTTTTGTGTGCGCCCAACTTATGCACCTCGACCTTTTGCCGGAAAGGAGACGCGAACGGATTCGTCGTGCAATCAATCACCCTGCCCGTCCCAGCATCGTCACTTTTGGATATACTTTACAGGACGTCGAACAATCCTATGATGCCATTGACAACATCACCACCATTACTCACGGCGTCCACTGGCCAGCGCAACCCACGTTCTTTAACGAGCTCCCTCACTTTTCCCTTAGTCGCCAATTATCCTACGACGAATATGTTCTGCGCGTACGATCTGGCCTTGCTCCTTATTGACAGTTGAATTTGGTAGGAAGAGCGTAGTGTAGATGTTCCTCACATTGTTCTTGATCCTTGAATCCCCCATTTCTTCCTCTGTCGTTGCTTGTCTTATGATGAATATATTTTTCGGGCTCAAGCCGGCCTTCCTCCTTCATTGTTCTTAGGCAGTCTGCTGCAGCTTCGTAAAGTTGTCATGTATTTTAGAGCACGTTTATCCCAACAACAAAAAGTAAAGAAAAAATAAATTTCTTTTCCAGAGACAGGGAGGAATGAATGAGGTGAAAGTTCTCGTCGTCAAGAAGATAAAGATAAAAAAAAAAAATTCTTCTTTAAAAAAAAGGAAAATAAGGCCTCCTACCCGGCTCCTCTATTTGACGAATAAATCGTTTGACTGAGTTAGGATGGCTTTGTTTATCTTCCTCCAAGCACTTGCTCCTTTCAGTTTATCGCGCCATTTCATTTGGTTAAGTGGAACGCCGAGGCTGTCGCCGGATATAATCAGAGCGAGGCGCCCTTGATACCACTCTTCGTTTTGTTCTGTCCAAAAAAATCGATTCAATCCGTTCGCTGTGGACCCCCACGTCGCCGCAGACGGCCACCATGAAACTTTCGCAACCTGTGTCGATCTGCCTGTGTAAAGGTCATGCATCCCACATATCATATCAAGCTCCTCGTTTGTGAGTTTGTCGTCGTAATAAAAGTCCTGACTATTGTGAGGGTCTTCGATACACAAGCCAAGCTGATAATCTTGCACCGCCGAAGAAGGTCCCATGCTCACGGCGTCAGGAGCTAGGTGTTCTCTTGCAATTCGTGCCACTATTCCTCCATGAAGCAGCGCTGCTCGACCCCGTGGTGATGAAAGTATTTGTGCTCGTTGTTTGACGTAGACCTCGTAGTCTGATGGCTTGAAAACATAGCCTGCACTTCGTTGGGGTATTGTTGTTTTTATTCCTGATAATGAGATTGTTGAAGGTCGTGGTTCTAGACACAGCAATGTCGAGAAGTTTATGCCCTTTTCGGCCAGATGTGTGGACAAGGTTGAAAGTGTGTGTGTATCTGTCTGAAGGAGGCGATATACGTATAAAGCAGCTTCTGGGGTTGGAAATGCAATCCAGAAGTCTTGGTCTTTTGTGAGTTTTTCCTGAAAAGCAGCCGGCACAAGGACATATCGCCCCGGCAAAGGGTGAAATGATCTACGGAGAATTTGTAGAGTTATTGATCGACAGTGGTTTCGTGAAAGATCCCAAGTCTCAACTGTGGTTTGAGGACAATTGAGTATTGTTCTGACGAAGTTATGCATACAGTTTGCTTGTTCGTCAGTAACTTTTTGATATTCCATCGATGTTCGCAAGCCTATCGTTTTTAACATGTCGTTCCAGTCCTTCGTTGGCAGGGGAGTATGTGATTCTGGCATCGGTATTGGTGCGATCAACCCGTAATGTAGCGTCATGTATCGTATAAGGTCGAGATCATCAGAAAATTCGGGATCATGGATGCTGATTTGCGTCGTTGTTTCTGGAATGTGATCTGAAATACTTTTGATTTTGGACTCAAAATACGCTTCGTGAGCCATTTGCTCTTCGTCTGCATCCATGTTTGAAAAAGGATCCTCGCCGTCGCCTCCTTCATCCTCGTCATGCACAGCCATCTCATCTTCTGAATCCGAAGATTCATCGTCCGGCCCAAATTCTTCGCAAACATCCCATGCATTCGAAAAGGAATCGTATATGCATTGTGCTTTTGAATGGGATTCTAGTACATCTATTCGTTCTCTTTTTGATACACGAACGCGCACAAACTCCAAAGGATTCGATTCTGACCATTCCCATCTGTAAACCTCTGCTGATGCTTGAGGTGGTAGTCTCTCTCGATTTAAACGTCTTTCTCTATCGATTGGACCTTCTTTTGCCATAATGAGGGCATTTCTTTGTCTCCGAACGTCGAAAAATTTGTTCCATGGCTCTGAGCGAAGAACGGCGTCCCGAGCGTCTGAAAATTCTTTGTCTGTCATATGATGGCTAGCTTTCATTGTTAACATTGACGACGTTGAAAGGGGTGCTGTCATTGAAGGTGTCCGGGAAAGAAACGTGTGGATTTCTTGTAAAATGTGGACGGGTGGCTGCAAGTGTTGTAGATCTGGCCTTATGCGAGCTGCTTCTTCGTGTCTTTTGGTCCAAGGATACCAAACGGGAATTTCGAAATAACAGTACCATTCGACTGGCGGCTGACGTGGTAGATTTGACAAGAAATCCAATATCACGCCAACGCGAGCACTGTGTGAGGAAAATGTTGCTACCTCGGATGTTTGAAGTCCACTAAGCCATGATTGCGACATGCCACATTCACTAAGAACGGTAAACCAGTTTTCTCTTTCCTCATCTTCTACTCGATAATATGTTTTGGTTCGAGCGATTAAGAACGAGATGAGCGCCATCCACATTCCGAACCAGTTCCGACTGATTAAGACGCGTCGACGCAGATTCCGTGCGCTATAAAATACCTTCTCAAAACCTAGCATGGAAGGGATGACTGGTTTTAGAAATGGGGGCATGTCGTATTCCTTTCTAAGATGATGGACAACTTGAACCAATCTATTCTCAAGATCGATCCATTTGTGACATGTCTGCGTACGAAGTATGTTGGAGCCCGGTGCTTCATCATAGATGTCTGGCGATATTTGTAAATCTTCGAAGATTGGTCCACTGAATGAGGGGCGAAGGGGGACAAATGCGAAGAAAGGGTATGGTAGCGACCACCAACGAGGCTGTAGGAATGTTTCGATATTTGCTGTGTTTGCATGGAATGGATATTTTAGCCCGCCATCGTCTTCAGGAATCGAGATACGACGGGAGCAGTTGGGCGAATAGAAAATGTCCCCGTTGTGGGAGAAGGCGTGGCCGTTTGAGTGGTCAATTTCTCGCTTGACGTAGTCGAGGGGCATCTAACAATGATCTTTCGTTTGTACGTATACAATTACCATCTAAAAAGACGAAAGAGATCTCTACATACCTTGAATTTTGCAGATCAGACCGACCAAGGTTCGTAGATGCCTCTCGGAGGTTAGAAATCTCGAAGGTTGGAGACAAGTTAGAGAAGATATTGAATGTTCTACTTGTATGTGTCTGGAGTCCCAGATCAGATAAAAGTAAGAACGGGGCTTTCACGTCGAAGATAATGAACGTATGTGTCTGGAGTCCCAGATCAGATACAGGCAATATCTTAGAGAAGTCGTTGTAAAAGTTGAGAAGAAGTTTTGGCCAAGTTGGTGGTTTGCCTGTTTCGGTATTATTTGGTCTGATGTTTGGATCTAATGTTCTTGAAATCGTGTTAGCCAAAAAAGTCTATGTTTGGCTAGACTTTGTTTGGTTCCAAAGCTCTTGATTTGTGACAGAGCTTTGTTTTCTCAACGCCGCCACATCGTTCACATCCGTGCCCTCGATCATTGCTTTGCTAGCCTGGGTGCCCAGGCTATCAGATGTAGTCTTCGAGTGGTTGATTCTCTGACCTCAATTGGGTACCCAATTGATTGTCTTTCAAGAGATCATATTGGTTTTGTGGAAACTGTATATGCGTTGTATAACAAACTATCTGTGCAATTTTTCTATCGGCAGTGAAGAGCGTACTCGAATCGCTATCTTCCATGGCTTCATAACTTGGTGATGTCCGTGTCTTCTTCCCCATATCCCTTGACTATGGTATCCTCGATTTCCATGTCCGCGATGCGTTGAGTCGTATCGGAAATACTCTCGTGAATATATCCTACTCTTCTTCTAATGGTAGGTCTTGTTGTCAAATCATCGTCGAAGTTGGATCGGGATTTTGACATTCCTTCGTCCTCTTCGTAGCCAACGCGTCGTTTCAACGGGCGATCGCCTTTGGGCCCTTCGTCGCGACGGAGGATCTGTGCGACCATCGATTTCTATACGACAGTCAGCGTACAAGTGATAAAATGGTGAACGATCTGTTTTACCTGAGTAATCGTACCGTCTAATAAGAGTAGACTTCTCAATACCATTGAAGTTTTCTTTCTTCCGTCTCGCAGATTCACGACAATGAACGTTGCTTGGGCTTCAACAAGATCCCCTGCGCGGAAAATGACAGGGTTACATTCTTCAAACCTGTAGCAGGCGTTGGCAACGGAACAGGACAAGAAATCAGTTGTTGGGGGAGAAACCGATTGTCTGTTCACATACCTTGTGTCGTCTGTTCCTGGAATCTTTCGAACTTCGAAGTAACGAACGTGATTATCATCGGTATAAACAAACGAACTCCCCGCTACACGTGTGAGATGGCCTTGGGGGTCTACGTTTGCAGGAATAGGCATAATAGCCATACCGTTTGATTCCCTTTTGGGCGTCAGATAGCGGCTGCTCATATGCAACAGCGGCTCTCCGTCGTCATCGAAGGTGACCATGGAGCAGTTTTCCATCTCGTCCTGGTCGACTGAACGTGCGAGGAGAGCATGAATTTCGAGCACCGCGTTAGCCGTCTTCTGGAACAGGGGGACTTTCAATCCGCACAGAGTAAGGCTTTGTCGAAGGAACCTTCCACTGTTCGGTTTCTCACTATATTGTCTTTTAGCCCACTTTACTCAAATCGTACAACGATACTCACTGGAAATTCTTTGGATTGAACGGGGCGATATCCTTTTTGAAGATGACGCCTTGGAACGAAAGCACGCCTTCCTCGACTGCGCCATCTTCGAGCGACTTGACGAATCTCCAGACCAATCCGTATTTTAAGGTCTGGAAGGACATCAACCATTCCTCGTCCTAAAGCGCCATCAGTACGCCCTGGATGGTCTCAAACGTTGACTCACCTCTATGATGCTCGCTACGCAGTTGATGACGTGTGGATTTTCCATTCGAACTTTCATTTGTCGAAGTAGTTCCTCCCCTGCTTTTTTCTTGTCGTACTGGATTATGTCGTTCATGATGAAGGTCGGGGAACAATGGGATGGTTAATGATCGACAGTAAGCTATTAAGATAGCCTATAGATCGTGCTTTACATTTTGATAAGACTCTTTTGTTACCTGTAGATTCAGTCTCGCTCGATTTTTTTTCCCGACTTGTTTCTTGATAATCCATCAATGGCCATCGAAGCTACTGCGCCGTTATGGCGTCGAAAGGTCATCTCTTCTAATTCTTTTGATGTGTGTTGTTTTTCTGATAGGGGGTTTTACCAGATCCGAGGGGTTCAACGTCGATGTACGATAATTTTTTTTTTCAAAGGTCAAGATCTTACAGGTTTGAGATCTTTTTTTGCCGTGCGTTTCTTTATCTTTCTTTATCTTCTCGTTTCCACCTTATTTAAATTCGTCTAGAATTTGGCATCGTTCATCCTTTCCCCCCCAAGCCAACTATCTTTTTTTGAATACTGTCCACACGTTCAATAAGCCAATATGCCCCACAAGTACTATCTTTTTGTTCGTCCTACTTTCATCTTTTGATCCCCTTCCTTCATAGGCGTTCTCGCTCACCCTCCGACAACGAGAGCTCAGACTTACCAGAGAAAGTATCGTGAGTTTTTTATATCCCTTTCATTCGTACACGTCAAATTCATGTCTCTAGGTTGCCGAGACATTCTGTGAAGAACTCTCCAGAGAAGAAAAAATTGAAGCGTCGTCCTGCAGAAGCTGATGCGGTCGATTTTTCGTATGTTTCTTCACTCTTTTTTTTTTCGTTTATCAACTGTTTGCTGATGAGATTTCAGTTCTGAGTCTGATAGCGAAGCGGTCGTCCAAGCGAAAAAATCCAAGAAACAGTTCACTTTCGGCACAAGCGACGTCGTCGATGGCCCTGTCACCCCATCTCGAAAACTTCCTGAACGAAGGTTTTTCTTATTCTTGTTTTTCTCCCTATTTTCCTTTCAAACGTCACCCTCTCCATTCCCTGTGATTTAGCCGTGTTCCTTCCGAGAAGGCTCGTTATATGGCAGAGGACCAGAAAGAACAAGACTCCGACTTGCTTGTGTAGGTTTTTTCTTTTCTTTTCTTTTTTTTTTTATGTCCTTTAACTTTTTTCGTTGATATCTTTTAGTCAAGAGCACTCTTCGAAGCCAGCGAAGTATCCAGATTCCTTTTCCCTTTTGTCTTATTCTCTGACAACTTTCTAATGTGAAAGGTCCAAGGATTCCACCCCTTCAAAGAAGAAAGGCGTCGCCGCTGCCGTTTTAAAAGCTATAGACGCACTTGATGACGACAAAACGTAAGCGGTGCATTTATTTTCTCATTGTTGTTCCTTTAATCCTTTTTCTTTTTCTTTTTTTTCCCCTTAGGGTTGATAAGAACGCCACATCGTCTCCGAAGAAAATTAAAGATAGAGTGAGGGAGGTCGTCGAAGTGGTCTCTGATTCCGAGTCGTACGCTTGTTCTCCCTTCCCCTTATCGATAGCTCAGTTCTCATCCCAAAACGTTTTTCCCAGTCAGCAACTGTCGAAGAAAACGAAGTATTCTCCCAAGAAAGACGGTCATATCAGTGAATCTTGGGATGAAATTACTGATACCGACGGAAAGAAGTAGGTTTTCTCCAATCGCTTTGTTTCGTAAAGCTGATTGACGTTGGCCATTTAGGCTGTTGAAAAACGATCGAAATGCCGCCCCTTCGTCTCCACACACTCCTACATCATCTTCGTAAGCATCCCTTCCATTTTTTGTTCTTCACTCGCTTACTCAGTGTCCTGTAGCCGTAAACAATCTGCGAAAAAACGAATGCTTTCGCCTGAGCTTGGTGATGCTGTTGACAGCGAGCCAACACCTCGCCGTCGACGACGCACAGCAAAGGAAGATGAGAACGGTATCGATCTTTTGCCTCTTTTATTTACCCTTTTTTTTCTATATTGATCTCTTTTTTTTTTTTTGTTTGTAGAGTCGGAGCGCCGCCCTGCTTCCTCTTTCTCTCAAAGGGGTAGGGAAAAAGTACCACGTCGCGCTTCTCCTTCTCCTCCTCCTCCTCCTCCTCCTCGTACCACCCCTAAGGACAAAGGAAAACGCCGCGCTTCGCCGTCTCCTTCTCCAGTGGATGATGACAACGCGCACCGTTTGCCCCCTAAGGACAAAGGGAGACGCCGGTTGTCCCCTCCTCATTCCTTTGCTGACCCCGAACGTACGCCGCGGTCCCCTTCTAAGGACAAAGGAAAACGCCGTGCTTCGCCGACGCCTTCATCCGTCGGGGACGATGATGTTGATGTTGACACCTCACGTCCTGCTAAAGAACAAGAGAGGCGTCGTGCTCAGCCTCCCGCTTCTGCCGCTTCTGACGGGCCTGGCGAAGGACCATCTCAACCTTACATTCCACAGGATCCAACGAAGAATATTGTCTACCCACCTATGCCCTATAAGTACGCTCTATGTTTTTATTTTCAGTTTCGTTTAGTCTGACGTTGTGTTTAGATGCACTTCTTTCACTGGCTTTAAACACCTTCCGCATGCTTTTGACCTTGAAGACCGTGAATCGAACCTCCTTACGTACGAAACCATCTATGAATGCGTACATCATAAAAACCGCCCGTAAGTTTTCGAGTGTCCGCCTGTTATTCTTTTCTAATTTTTAGCAGGAGTTTTGTTAGCGCCATGAACTTTACCCGCGAGGGGAATATGATCAACCTCGCTCGCGCTAAATTTACCGATCTCAACGTCGGGACCAACGGTCGTCTGGTCTTTGGACGTGATACTACCGCTATCTCTCTCTTCACTGGCTGTGTTGCATTCTGTTCTTTGATCGAGAAGGCTTCTGTGAACGGCGCCTCTGTCCACGCCATCTCTGTCTTCCCTTTCTGTGATGAATGGTTCCAATGGAGGAGACACCTTGCCTCCGCTGTTCAGAAGTCGGACTTCATCGGCAACATACACAACGACGGGGTATCTTTCCTGACCAGGAAAGACATCACATTCGAGAACGACAAGAACAAGACGAAAGATGCACCTTTCAAGTCTCCCAAGAAAGCGGGTAGATTCTTTGCTCAAAAAGCTGACGTGCAAAACGATAGACCGAGCTTCAAGACTAGGTTGACGGAGGGTTGGTCTTTCCACGAACGCGGTCTGTATTCTGTTTTTCCCCGTCACTGTACTTCTTTGCTAAACGTTGGCATATTTAGTCCCTATTTATGACGCTCGCGATACCGAATTTTGCATTGGCGAACACTTCAATGAAATTACGGGACTGCCTCTCTATAAGGACGGAAAAGAGGACCTTCCGCCTTTCGCACTTGTCACAGTCGGCCACACGATTTCAACCTACGCATATGGTCAAGAATCGAACTTGTCTGCTTTGCAAATGAGCGTTCTCTTCGTTCTTTTGCATGGTTTCCTCAAAGATTAGTTCCGCCTTTCGACGTTTGCTCCTCGTTTATTAGCATCAGTATTCCTTCGTTGCCGTCGTGGTCTTCCTAGTCCCATACAGTACAGAACGCCTTGTATGATAAGAAGATGAGAATCTATGATCTTGGGTTCTAATAGTGAACATCGGATTGTGAGGATCCTTTAGAGAAAAATCACACTGAGCCCATGGCGCCATTAATTATTTGGACCCCCCTCTTCCTTGAAGCCCTGCTATTCTATATAAAACAGAGATATAGCCCACCTTATTTTCATAACCCTTTGACCACACTCCGTTCTAATCATGCAATCTTCCCCTGCACTCGACGTTGATCAACCAAACAATTTGAAATTGTTCGTTCTTTCACGTCTTTATATTTCAATACTCATGTTTTCTGTATCCTCAGCTATGAAGATTTGGCATCCAAGTGGTCTGAACAGGCCGCATCTGTAGGCGCTGCTGCGCTTACGATCACCAACGCCATCGACCGCAAGAGACGCATTTTACCTGCCCCAAGAGCTTTTAACTACATCGAGAACCAATATGTCTTGTAAGTTTCTTCCATACCGTTCTGTGACGCGATAATGTGTAGTATTATTAGCGACAGCGACGTCGAAAAGCCCCAACAAGGTTTCAACATCTCATGCACGGATGTGGGATGTGAATCTGGTGAATGCGAATGCATCGTCGGTTCAGACGTCACTTTTTTTGCTCTATCAGCCCAAGTCCCTTACGATGAAGAGGTATGTTTCTGTTGCTTCTGTATGCTTATATGTGGTGCTAATGAACTACTCGGTATAGAACAAACTCGTCATAGATATTCCTCGTGGTTTAGAAATCAATGAATGCAACGAGGTACGTCTCTTTATTGCGGGATTTTATATGGTCTGAATCATGTCTTTAGAATTGTGCCTGTAAAGCTGGAGCCTGTCGAAACAGAGCTTCACAAATTGGTCGTCCTTTTGCTCTGGATATCTTCTACAAAGGCGATTTGACCTGGGGTGTCCGTACTCTCGTTCCTATCCCTAAGAATTCGGTTTTGGGCGTTCATACAGGATTACTCGTGTACGTACACTCTGGTTTATCTTTATTTCTTGTGTCATAACCTTGACTTTTTGTCCTTTTAGAAAACGGTCCAAACCCATAGATCTAGACGACGCTTTCTTTTGTTTCGATTTGGATCACGATGAAATCGTCGGCGATATGTCTGCAACTACTCATGATCATGAACTTTTCACTGTGTTCTCTAAAGATCATGGTAAGCTCGATCTTCCTTTCTTATTCTAGGCTTTGAATTGCTTGATATTAGGAAACTGGAGCCGTTTCTTAAAGTATGTCTGTCTAAAACCCAGTTTTATTCAACTTTCTTCATGCTTTACACAGTCATTCTTCAAATTCAAACTTGATGACGGCCATGGTGGCTCACGACGTTCCCTCTGGGGTATTTCTTTTCTTGTCTTTCTATTTAAGTACTAATTTACGTCTCTGCTAGTTTGGAATGCCCTATGTTTTATTCGTCGCTAAGCAAGATATCACTGCGTTGACCGAACTTACACTTGACCATCATAACGACGTTGCTTCTTTGGGATATGCCGCCCGTATGAAGATTGCCAATAAAAGAAAGAAAGATCTTGAAGACAACGAAGATTTTATCGAGAGAGATACCAGTCAGGAGGAGAGGAAGGGTAAGGGTAGGCCGCGATCCTCCAAAAGGATCGCGCGTGATTAGGATGACGTCGAGGTTTCATATCTTTGCCAAATAAGCCTTCCTTTTTCTTTTTCTTTCTTTCTGGTGTGTACAAGCGGACAGGTTTTTCTGTATAAAAGAGTCGACTTGCGTTTTGATCATATTGCCAATATTATTCCACATATCGATGAGCATATGTCTTTAGATTTTGAAAAGCAATGTATGATGGACATAGAAGATTTACTTGTACCGAATGAAAGTCTGCTATAAGTACTGAAGATCTTCTAAGATGCACTCAAAAAATTCGCTAAACTTTCTGTCATCGGCATCTGGAACGTTTAGCGGCCCATGAACGGCAATAGCGAGGTCCCTCAGAGCTGTATTGTAGGTTGGTTGTAGAGGTACGGCGTGCCGACAGATTGGGCAGGAATAGATCGGACGTGCAAACTGGGAAGGGTCGACCGCTGCATTGATTTCGTGGGGCTCCATGTCATGAAGATTTTGCCTGAGGTTGTCTAGGATTGTGTTCACAGTTTCTCGACGTGTTCTTCGTTCAGCGGGATCTTCTCGGAAGTCCTTCTTCTGTTTCTCGAACCACGATATCAAACATTGTTGGCATACTGTATGTCCACATTCTGGGAGGCTAATCACCGTTAGCCTGAATCGAGTAAAGGGAAAGGTTTAGAGTCGACTCACATGTATGGTTGATACATAATTTCAGGGCACGTTGGACACACCAAGGTTTCGTTCAATTCTTCTTTACACTGGAATAGATAGTCAGCCATATGTTTTGAACGGAAAAAAAAAGTCACACTGGCTCCATACTTACTTTATTCAATTTCGCCGCCCCTTTTTGATGCTCATCCACAATTTGCCGATTCTGCTTTGCGATGTCACTCTCCAGGCGTTGAAGTTGCTCTTCTTTAGATTTGAGATACTATATAGATTATTAATCTATGGCTTGACGGTCAAGACCTCAACTGTGACTCACCATGATTCTTTCTGCCAAAAGGCCCAGCAATACAGGTTTCGATTCATCGGCAGTTGCTACGTTTGTAGGGTCATTTTTTTCTACGTCCATGGAATGATATCAGTGGTTTGTTGTGGTTAGATTGAACACAAATCCTTACCTGGTGTCGCCATCGATGGTGTTCGTGAAGGATGAACACAAGTCAGATGTAAACGGATCCGAACACGAGAGTATTTTCGGTCATGTGATCAAACCTGGTTCGGCCACAAAATAAATGAAGAATAAAATCAAAATTAGGAAACACGATTTCACTTTGGAAGCTAAGTAACAATAAGAGTTCCAATGACTTTCAAGATTATGATTGCCCAAGATATATACGTATAGTTACAGCATTAGATAGTAATTTTTTCGAAAACATAGCAAGTTTGGGGTATTTAGTATGGTGAAGGTCGAACATTATCTCATCTAACGAATTAATGCTCCTCAGCAAGAAAAAAGCATACAGCGTAGCAGGTATGTACTAAATATACGTGAACTTGGCGGGAAAGTAAGGGTCCCATATAACTTCGGGAAGGGTTTCAGTTTCGCCGTGAAGTAGGGCAACGATGTGTTTGATAGAGTAGTTCAAGATGGGTCGGGTATAAACTTTTTCCATGCAACTGGGGCAGGCGTATATGGACCTAATAAAAAGCTTCGAAGGATGGAACACGGTTGTAAGTTGTTGTTCTTCAAGAATAAGTCGCTCTCCTCGAAGATCCCTCTCGATTCGCCGTGTGATGCGTTTTGCTTGATCTCTCGAGTAGTCAGGGTAATCCTCTTCTTCGTCAATCTGATCGCATATGTTGAACTCTTTAATAATGCAAGCGGCACATACAGTTTCGCCGCAGGTTTGTATGCTTTAATCCTTTTCAAAACGACAGCCATTGTTTCTCATAAAATAGGACATACGTGTACGGATGAAACATCGTTTTCTTGCAAAGGGGACATTTCAACTTGTCGTTGCATTTTCTACGAAGCTGTGGGGTCATATCAATAAAGAGAACGGCTCAAGGACGACAAATTACACTCACTTCTTCTAACTCATTTTCGAACTCTTGCGGTATTTGCGCGATTTCAAGACTTTTGGCTTCCTTGGAAAGTAATGCCTGCGTGATTTTCTCTTCGGTAGATGATATTTTCTAAAATGGCGTAAGTTTTATATATATCGTCGTATCTAACACCGCAGGCATACCGTGTTTATATAGTCTAAAGATTCGATTGCCTGCATCGAGCATTCTAGAAAAAAAAATCAACATAATGAACGTATGATGGAGACGATACGCACGATACTCCGCAACCTCACCAGCGCCCTCGACTTCCATCATAGTTATTGAACGTTTATTACGAGACGATGTAAGAATAATTCACGACGCGTTGATTGAATGCCTTTCAGGAGAGACTACTCGTGAAGTATGTGTCCGGGAACCCAGATCAGATACAAGCAGGGGTAGTGCCCTAAACTGTCGAGTTAAGTTGTTTGCCGTGTTCAATGTTGAGGAAAGACAGCCTGCAAGTATGTGTCTGGAGACCCAGATCAGATACAAGTAGATTCAACACGGCTCTGTTGAAAAGGCCTTAAGACGTTGTCGAGGTTCAGGACAAACGATGGTTCTGAACTTTCGTGTCACGCAATGCTTCTATTCGTCACGTTTCTCGTGACATAACGCGTCGGCTTACAAATTACTTGAAATTGTATCTTAAATTCGCGATTGTTCTCTCTTTCCACTTTGGACTATTCTGCAGCTGCTAGCCTGGGTGTCCAGCCTACCAAATGTCACAACTATGCAGGTCCTTGAGATTTGACTTCAGCTGGGCGCCCAACTGACTGTCATTATTCTCACATACTTCACATCGATTCCGAATTAGAGTCGAAATGGACGTTAAACTCCTTGTTGTTTACAAATGGATGATTCGGCGTTCCATAATTAACGTCAGCAAAGGCAACATTCGGCCTACGGTTCAGATATGTTGTTTCCATGAAGTTTCAAACGTACGATCGTACAACGTATAGATACGACTGATAATGGCGTAGACAACCGGTGTAACAAGAATCGAAAAGCCCCTCTACAACGTTTCCTCTAAAACCTTGCTCCTCAAAAACAAAAACAAAAGTAATGGTAACTTCTTACTGAGTATACGACAATTTAGCAGGGAAGTAGGCGTCCCAAAATGTATTGGGGAAGACCTCGGCGTCACAGTGGTATAAATTGACTATTTTTTTTATAGAATGATTCAAGACGGGCTGAATATAGACGAATTCCCCGCAATGGGGGCAAGAGTATGGTGACATGAAGAGGTTGGATGGATGAAAAACGGTTGAGAGCTGTTGGTTTCGTATAATGGTTTGTTCTTCTTCGAGGTCTAACTCAATCAACCGTACGATTTGGGTACTTCGCCATTCGGCCATGCCGTCCCAAGTGCCAACTTCTTTACAGGTGTTGAAGGCCTTTTTAAGGCAATCAACGCATATAGTGTCGCCGCAGATTAGTATGCTTGATTCACGATCAGAACTATGAATTTTTGTTTTTAAAATAGGGCTTACGTGTATGGATGGAACATCGTTTTCTTACACAAGGGGCAGCTCAAGTTGTCGTCGCATTTTCTACGGAGCTGAGGGCCATATCAATCAACGAAGAGAACGTCCTAGAACCGACGGGATATACCCACCTTTTCTACTTCAACCTTAAAGTCCTGCGCCATTTGCGCGATTTCAAGACCTTTGGCGTCCTTGGTTAGGAGTGCCTGGGTGATTTTCTCCTCAACCAATGATATCTTCTGGGGTGGTGTAAGGTTGCAGGACGTCATCGTATCTAAAGCTGGTGGCGTACCATGTTGATATAGTCCAGCGACTCAATTGCCTTCATTAAACGCCCTAAAAAGGATTAAGATAACGAACATACAATAGCTAGGGTTGATACGTACGATCTTTCACAACCTCAATATGTTCTTCTGTTTTTTTCATACCTTTTCAGGCCTTTTAGTGAAAAAATTAGACAAGGTAGTCTTTTCAATCAAATAGGCCTAAGTAGACGCCCTTGTAAAGGCCTATGTCTGGAATCCCAGATCAGAGACGAGTACGAACGACGATGTAGAGGTCGATATATTCAGCGTTGCCAACGTCGAGAAAGTACTACGTATTGGTATGTGTCTGGAAACCCAGATCAGATACGAATAAGAGTAATAGGGCTATGTTCAAAACGTCTAGATGGTGTCGACGTCCAGAAAGAAGATGGTTGAAATGAGAAGTTGTTACTTTCGCGTGACATAACGCGTCTGGTTCCAAATTGGAATTTCAATATTTTGGTTTGTTTGTTTTTGGTCATCCAAGAAACGACCTTCCCTCTTCTCCTTTCTTTCTCCCTCCACTTCTGCTAGTCCGGGTACCCGGGCTACCGGACGTTGTTGTCGAGCAAGGGCGTTGAGATTTGACCTCAGCTGGGTGCCCAGTTGACTGTTCTTCTATCTCATTCCTCAATACGATATCGAGCGTTCAAAGTAAGTCCTTTTTTCATATACTTCATTCGCTTTCTTTCCCTGTAAGTCGCCCCAAAACCGTTCGAACACGAACAGCTTTTGGCTGGCTTATTTTATATGGAGCTTGTGCACTTGAGCATCAGGAATAGTTCAAGCCTGGACATACACTGGCTTTAGTGCACAGGTTGTCCACCTCTCATTTATGTTCAATATCCCTCGCCCTTTCATTAACGTCGTCTTTAGGCCTACCATCTCATGGACGTACACCAGCCGCATGGTTCTCTCAGAGATAGACAACAGCCCATGCACTGCGTTCCAGCTGACCCTGGCTTTGACTTCGACTGTTTCCTCAAAATAGCCGTTCAACAAGGCTACGCCTTAGAGCATCAGGTCCTATCAATCCCTTCATCCCCTGCACCCCTGTTCGACGCCGACGACGAATCGAGCCTTTCGTCTTTACCACCATCTCCTGTGATTACCGCATCCCCCGCCTCTAGCTCAATTTCTCCCATTTTCCTCAATAAAGACGAAGCTCTACCCGCCCCCTCGAAAGAATCACAAAAAAAGAAAAACCCGGCAAAAAGAAAAACCCCCCACCGCCAGAAACGACACTCTGAGTCGAGCAAAAACTCTAGAAAAAAGAGGAGGGTGCAGGAAAAAAACTCTGTGGATGCGCACCACGAACCTCGCCATGCCGCCCGACTCAAGCATCTTGGAACGGCTGAGGCGTTTCTTTGTGGTAATGAAATAGCAGCCTCTGCCGCTGCTAAGGGTGCTTACGTGGCGGTCGGCTCCGAAAACAGCAGTCGAAAGTTATACAGGCTGGGCGATTTAGTAGGCGAACGGTCGAAAAAAAAGTTCCAGTTGTTGGAATGGGATGGAAGGTTGGGCTTTTATTCTTCATCATCAATTCACGGCGTTGACCCATTGATCAGCCATTCAGTGGGCGTTGTCGACAAAAACCACCGTATCGTTGTGATCCTTGCAGGGCATCCAGACGACAAAAATTGGTCAACGCTCCAGACGGAAGCCGCTGAGGCACTTGAAAGTCGACGTTCTCGATGCTTGATCCCCAAGGAAGATCGACACCACCGCAGAGGAAAGTTCGTGAGCCTTAACTTTGGCGTTTCTTTCGGAGGTGGCCAGAGAGTCCCAAGCAATTTACATCAAAAGCCGCCAAACGAACAGGTGCTATCCGAACTTAACTCCCTTGAGCCTTTCAGGCGTGTAGCGGGCTTTGCGTCGTGTACGTTTCTTTTAACCGTACCTTCAACGGAATGTCTAACACTTGCATTAGCGGTTATGGCCAACTGGGCGCCGAAATTGCACGCACATTATCAAGAATATTCAAAGGCCCTTCATAATAGGTACCCGCACCTTAAGCGCATATTTCCCGCATGCATCTTTAGCGCTGCTACCTATAACTTTGGCCCGAGGACGGTATGCTATCCCCACAATGACCCAGGAAATCTTCCATCCGGCATGTGTGCGGTCACCCCTTTTGGATCATACGACTATAAAAAAGGCGGACACCTTGTGCTTTGGGAGTTGAAGTTGGTGGTTGAATTCCCCCCCGGCTGTACCGTCCTTCTTCCTTCTGCCGTTCTTACACATTTTAACGTCGACGTTGGCAAAAATGAGCGTCGATATTCTTTTGTTCAATATACGGCCGGCGGTCTTTTTCGTTGGGTGGACCAAGGCTTTCAAACACAGGAAATATACCGGGCATCTTTAAGCCCTGAAGAGCTTGCTGCTGAAGACGCAATGCTAGCTAAGAGATGGGAAACGGGGCTCTCACTCATTCCGACCATCGCCAATCAGTAGACGACATGCTCTGTATGATCTATACCCATAGCCTCCCATCATAGTTCCACGTCACCCTCGTCGTTGATGTAGTCGAAAACCCCCATTCGTCGTTGATCATCTTTCTCCGAATCTGATAGATGAACCTTGGCCTTCTTAACTCCATAGCTTTGCCACCTTTTCATTTAGTCAGGGGCCCGCATATATCTAGATCTTCTGCCTTATAAATGAAGCTCTCTTCTTTATTTGATCCCCCTCCCCTTCTCCCCCGTTCGTCAGCCCTCCATGTATTTTTTTAAAACCTTACCGTTCTGCGCTTTGATACTCCTCTGTCTAGTGTCTCCTTTACTGCGTATGTTCAGAATTGAATCCACAACTTTTTTTTGGGCTAAATAATTGCTTTTGATATAGCTGCTAAGATACACGACCAGCACGTCTTAACAACCATTCAGCTCCCATCTTTGGCAACGATGGTCTGTCAGGTCGATTGGATGATGTACGCCTTGCTGTGGTATGGAACACCGCTCGACGTGGCCTCAAGAGCTTGTTCTTTTGAATCCTATTTTTCCAAAATTCCTGTCCCCGAGGCTTCTGTTTATAATCACTCTGGTCTCTCCTCTATCTTCGATCCCTCCGCTATGGATCTTCTTCTTTCCAAGATCTCTGCTTTCAAAACCCTGGCCATTGAAAACTCTGTTTCTGAGAGCACTACCTTCAAACCCTGCTCTGTTGATGCTATGTTGTTTTTTGACGACTCTGACCTTGCAACCTCTGCATTCAGAACCCCTTACATTCACTCAGCAGCCTCTCGAATAACTGACCCTACAACGGCTGTTCCTGATGTCTCTGCTTTCAAAAAAAATTCTGCATCGATTGTCATGTGAGTTTTTCCATTTGTGGTGATTGTCTTAATCTGAATCTATCTATTTAGGCCACGCCATATATCATCCATGACCAACGCTCATGTCTTTTCTTGGCCCACATTTGGGTGTTTTTCGTCTATGATGACCGACGTTTATGTTAAATTTTGGCCCCACATTGGGTATACGTTTATATCAAAAATAGAAAATTGGCGTACCACATATGATTGTGTTAAATACTCTATAAATGGAGTGAACTTTGATGTATTGAGAAAGATATCAAATAAATTTCACCGAAATAGCTGGCAACATATAGCCCTTAAGTATCTTTATCAAATTAGTAGAGATATCACAAAGAAAGTGATATATGTTTTAATCCAACTCTTAAAATTTTATGTTGAACTTTTAGACCATGTGCTGTCTAAAAATATTACTTTTTTTGTCAATTGGTGTATTAATAAACCTAAATCTTTGACGTGTTTTATTTCTTTTCACCGTCAGTTTTTTTCTCGACATGACTTTTTGATATTCCAGAAGAGAACATACATAAAAAATAAAAAATATATACGTTTCTTATATTTTTCATGTCAATCCAAGAAACTATATCAATCAAAGTCCTTCCTTTTGTTTTGCTATCATAGACAACACCGACCATCTTTTCTTGTTACATCCCTAAAAATCCATAAAAATATGTCTAGTGTATATTTGGATTCCAAAGAATTTTCTATAAAAAAAAATAAACAAGTTAATATTAGGACCCGGCCTTCACCAGAGATTAATTCAATATATATTACAAAAAATGTCTGGTGGAGCAAAAATAAAAAGGACATAAATTTTACACCAAAATTTAACCTTTCAAATGCTCCCAAGGGTGGATCAAAAATCAAATTATTAGATTATGAATTTCTGAAACCTTATGTTCAAGGTGAATATGTGCCTGTCAATCATCAACAAAAATACAAATTTGTGGCATATACTAAATTAAATATAGCAAAACAATCTTTGTCTACAACAACAATCATATGTGATGTTCCCTTAAAAGTTCTTTTTAATAACATTACACTTCAAGCTGCACGGAAGATTGCTACTATGCACGGTATATCAGCAGGATCGAGATGTTCACTCCAACAATTATTATCGCTAGTTGAAAACCATTTTTGTTCGGATTGTCTGGACACAGTCTCTGTATTTTCAATTGAAAAAGGTCAAAATGAAAAAATTGCAGCAAGGGTTGCTAAATTTAGGGATGAACAAAAACAACTTGTAAACCAAGATGTTGGATTCAATCAAGTAAATCAACTTGAAACCCAAAATCTTGAAGTCAAAAAAGATAATAAAAGCCCAAGCCAGAAAAAAACACAACCAAAGATGAAACAAAAACCAGAGTTAGAAATAGAAGTGGAAAATGAGATGTTTCCCCCAGAACGTTTCACTCTGGATTTGTTTAGAACAATTAACAATAGTGTCTGTAAAAAAATGTCTCATTTTAAAGAAGAAGGTTGTGCAGTTTGTGGTCAATTAACTTCTACAAAAGAACTAAGCAGATTGAAACATGTAAAAAAATTGCTTGATATATTGAAAGCTCCTGGTATTACTAGATTAGAACGTAAATCAAAGTGCCCAATTAAAGAATTTAGTGGTCCTGTATTAGATCATCAATGTGATAAGATATGTAATACTTGCCGAGGTCATCTTCGTAAAAATACCATTCCACGCTTAGCATTAGTTAATGATTTATGGATTGGAGAAGTTCCTGCTGTATTAAAAAATTTAAGATTTGTTGAGAAATTGCTGATTCAAAGAATACGCCATACTTGTTGTTTTGTCAAAGTGGCATCAGGCCAAAGAAAGATGAAGGCTAACATCATAGCTTTTCAATCACCAATACCTAAAGTTTATAAAATTCTTCCACCCCCACGTGAAGACTTGGATGATGTATTAGCCATAATGTTTACTGGTCAATGTAAACCAACAATTGATGATTTAAAAAGAACTCCATTTTTGGTAAGAAGAAATCATGTCATACTTGCTTTAGAATGGCTGAAACTCAATCACCAGGATTATGAAGATATTGACATTTCTTGTGACAATGTTAACAGTTATCCTGAGGATTCAGCACCGGTTGTGATTACATATCAAGATGCAGTTACCAATAAAGTTCCAGAAGGTACAAGTGTCTTTGATATGGAAATAGAAGATGGTACAGAATCAGGAGATTGCTCATTTACTGTACATGGTTTAACTGGGGAAATGTTAAATACTATGTCAGTCAATAGTATTAAAGCAATGGCACTTCGACATTTAAATAACAATGGTAAGATTTTGGCAGTTGGACAGAGCAACAAATTTGAGACCATGTATGATAATCCACAATTATATCCACAAATGTTTCCATGGCTATTTCCATATGGATTAGGTGGGATTAAAAAAGGTTCTTCATTATCAGAATCTACTCGTATTAAATCTCTGTTGATGTACCATGACAAGAGATTCCAGACTGATGTTTATTTTCCATTTGTTGCCTTTTGCCATGAACAAGTAAAAAGTGCTACAACACAAAGCAAACTCCTTGCAGATCAAAGTCGATTTGATAACATTGCAGACCGTTTGCTAAATGTCAACCAAGATGTATTGGAGGATTTGACTGCTAGACTTGAAAAAGGTGATATTGTTAAACCTTCAAATGACGCAGAAAAAGCATGTTATCAAATTATCCAAGATCTTGATCATGTGGCAGGTAAAGTAAATGGATCAATTACAAGTAAAAAATATATGAGAAATGAAATATGGTCTTTAATATATGCAAAATCTGCACCTCTCTGGTATTTTACCCTTTCGCCTGCTGATATTCATCATCCAATATGTATTTCTTATGCAAGCACTGATAAAAATTTTAAAATTCCTTTACCATATGATGAGAGAATGAGACTAGTCTGTAAAAATCCTGTGGCAGGTGCACGATTTTTTCATTTTATGGTAAAACTATTTATAACTGAAGTTCTTGGAGTGGGTACAAAACACAAAGGGTTATATGGTAAAACAGATGCATATTATGGCACAGTTGAACAACAGGGAAGACTAACATTACATCTTCATATGATGATATGGATAAAAGGTAGCCTGACACCTCAAGAAATAAGAGACAAAATATTAGATGTTGATTCTGACTTTAGAACGAAAATGATTGAATATTTAGAAAGTTGTTACTCTGGTGATTTTATGACAGGAAATAAAGAAACTGTCACTAAAAATATAGTTGAAGAGTCTTCAAAACCAGATTATCAAGATCCTACTCAAACACTTCCTGAAAAAGCACCATCGCTTCAAGATCCTTCTTTATGGAACATATGGTATAATAGATTCCAAACAATAGTGGATGACCTTTTATTAAAGTCAAATATACATGATTGTGACAGAGGTATTAATAAAGATGGATCCAGAAATAAAAAAAGCTCTTCCGCAAACTGCAAGGACAACAAATGGGGTAAATGCAAAGCTAGATTCCCTAGATCATTATTTGCACAAACAGAAGTTGATGAAGAAACTGGCGCAATTAATATGAAAAAAGCAGAGCCTTGGCTTAATACCTTTACCCATCTTATAACATATTTATTCCGTTGTAACACTGATGTCACAAATCTGTCTTCTGGGACTGCAATAAAAGCAGTTGTTCTATATGTATCTGACTATATTACAAAGACTACACTCAAAACACACACTATCTTTGCTTCAATACGTGCAGTCTTTGAAAAAAATACTTCATTGCTTGGTGGTACTTTGCCTATGAAAGAGAAGGCCAGAAAGCTAATAACTAAAGTTGTTAATTTATTATCAGCAAAGATGGAAATGGGAGCGCCTATGATTTGCATGTATTTATTACAAAATCCTGATCACTATACTGACCATAAATTTATTCCTTTTTACTGGTTTAATTTTATTCAACAAGCTAAGAGTTGCTTTGATAATAAAGATGACAGTGGTAAAAAATTTTCTCTAAAGGTTCAATTAATTAAAAAAAGAGGTCGGATAATAGGACTATCACCTGTGTTTGATTATATTTATCGAGGAAGTGATTTGGAAAATGTGAGTTTATATGATTGGGTTACACAATATCATAGAGCAAAGTTTGTTAAAGATCCAGAAGTGGATGATTTGTGTCCTGAAGTTATAGACAGTGATCAAGTAAACAATGATCATGAATTAAATATGTCTACTAACAGTTCTGATGATTCAGAAAATGATCTTACTGAAATAAAGCCAGAAGCTCATTATGAATTTAAGAAAAACCAGTTTGAATTTCAACCTGAACATCCATTATATCGAACACACTGTCTAGAAAAGATTAAAACAAATGACAAGATTATACCTAATTTTATTGGACCTCCTCTTCCAAGGTGTGATAAAGGTGACCGTGAATTGTTTTGCTGTACCATGCTTAGCTTTTTTAAACCTTGGAGGTCAGGTTTAGATCTTAAAGTTGAAAATCAATCTTGGGATGAAGCATATGATGCTTATAATTTCACAAATCGTCAACAACAAATAATCAAGAATTTCAATATCAAACATGAATGTCTCGATGCTAGAGATGATTACAGAGCCCAATTAAAAGCAGGAACTGCTCCTCATATTCTTGGTAGCTGGGACAACAATGGAGAAGATAATGAGGATGCAATGAGTGAAAATGCAGTAAATGAAGCACTAGTGGATCAAGAATTGAAATGGCATGATACACCTGACAGTTTGGACAGACCTGGAACTAAAGATGGTGAACGTATTAAAGCCATCAAAGAGATACGAGATGTACTATTTAATGTTGGATGGGAGCAAGAACAAATATCAGATAATATTCCAGCCACTGTGCCATTTACCCCCTCCAAAATACTCTCTGGTGCTGAATGGAAAAACCAGGTTATTAACAAACGTCAGGAGTTACTGGACAAAAGAAATGAGTTTAATCTCTCTCAAAATACATCAGTAAAACAAAAGAATATATCAATTAATACAACTATCGATACTAATACTGTAAAAATCGTTGATAAAAGTTATTTGGAAAGAAAATTTGATCCAGGCCCACATAAAGCTCTAATTACAGAATCAATAACCAAATTCTCATTAAATACTGAGCAAGAAAGAGCATTTAGAATTGTTGCTAATCATGCAGTAGATCCACATGCAGAACAATTAAAAATGTATCTTGGTGGAATGGGAGGAACTGGAAAATCACAAGTACTAAAAGCATTAAGTCATTTTTTTAATGAAAGAAAAGAAGCACATAGATTTATTGTTGTGGCACCCACAGGTGCTGCAGCTGCTCTTCTTGGGGGATCAACATATCATTATATGTTTGGCATTAACACTTACTCTGGTGGCTGTGGGGGTCTACCTCAAATAAGATCTCGTCTTGCTGGCGTTGAATATGTTTTCTTGGATGAAGTTTCTATGCTATCTGCACGGGACTTATATAAAATCAGTTTTAGATTGTGTCAAGTTTTTAATACATCTGATATACCTTTTGGTGGTATTAATATGGTATTTGCTGGTGATTTTGCACAGTTACCACCTGCAATTGGACAGGAACATGTGTCTTTATATAGTAGAACAATAGGCTTACATTCAACAAAACTGTCAGATCAAGAACAGGCTATTGGAAAGGCATTATGGCATCAAGTAACCACTGTTGTGATTTTACGCCAAAATATGAGGCAGAAAAATCAATCACCAGAAGATAGTAAACTTAGAACAGCACTTGAAAATATGAGATATAAAGCTTGTACACCAGATGATATTGCATTTTTAAAAACAAGGGTTTCATCAGTTATTCCAGGAAGACCTGATATATGTGCTCACAATTTCAGAAATGAGCCTATAATAACAGCAACAAATTTTCACAAGGATGAAATCAATAGAATAGGAGCTTTGCGTTTTTCCAAAGAAAATGGTCAAAAGCTTACACATTTTTTTTCTGATGATTCTCTCAAAATAAATTCTGCAAGTGAAAATTTTCTAAGACCCAATAGCGCAAGGATTGAGCTAAATGAAATTACAGATGAGATTCAAGATATATTATGGTCTCAACCTCCTTCTACAACTGATAAACATATAGCAGGTAAACTTTCTTTATGTATTGGTTTACCAGTAATGATTAGACAAAATTTTGCTACTGAATTGTGTATAACAAAAGGTCAGGAAGGATTTGTACATGGTTGGCAAAGTAAAATAGGCTCAAGGAATCAGTTGATATTAGACACTTTGTTCATTAAATTAAAAAATCCCCCATCTACTGTTCAATTTGATGGTTTGCCAGAAAATGTTGTTCCAATATCACCATCAACAAATATTATTCATGCATATTTTCCTTGTGGAAAATATGCAGTAATATCTAGATCACAAGTTGAAGTTCTTGTGAATTATGCTATGACTGACTATGCTTCTCAAGGAAAAACTCGTCCAAATAATCCTACTGATTTAAATAACTTGAGAACACATCAAGCTTATTATACAGCATTGTCAAGAAGTGCTACAGCTGAGGGTACTGTTATTTTACAGGGGTTTTCACCAAATAAAATTGTTGGTGGTGCTTCAGGTGCTTTAAGACAAGAATTTCGAGAGCTAGAGTTATTAGATGAAATTACAAGACTTCAATATGAATGCAAACTGTCATCACTTGTTATTGGTGATACAAGGAATGTATTGATCAAAACATTCAGAGCATGGAAAGGGTCACATTATGTTCCCTCAAAGGTACATTCTGCAATAAGATGGTCCAAAAAAGATCCTTTATATGAATCAAATACAGATTTGCCTTGGAGTATTGTTAAAAAAAAAAAAAATGATAAAAAGTCCACAAATGTCGAAGCTAAGTTATTTGAAGATAAACAAACAAAGATTATAACTCCTGTTAAAAAACCAGGAAAACACATCCTTGTATTAACACCTAATAATTCACCATCTACAAACCATATTAATAAGAAGAAATGTAAGCCAGTTACTACTAGAAACCAAAGCAATCAAAATGATTATCATCCCTCTCTTATACCAATTGGTTTCAAGTGGAGTAATAATAGCTGTGCATTTGATGCATTACTTACAATTTTATATTCAATTTGGAATATTTCTCCAAATCTATGGGCTCAAAATTATGGGGAATTCAATAATGAAAGTATGCGACTGTTATGTGATATGTTTCATAATATATCTACTAATAATTATACAACACTTGAATCAGAAAGAGATAAATTCCGTTATAATATGGCAAACATAAATCCCACACATTTTACATTTGGACAGTTTATTTCAGCCACAGAAATAGCTGATTATTTACTGCTAGATTGTCAAAATGTTTATTATAAACGTATAATTCAATGTGATGAACATGGTTTGAGAAGACAACATGTATCAAAATCTTGCTATTTAAATCCAGGGACTAGAAATTTTGACTCAATTAACAATTGGATAAATGATGAGTGGCCTTGTGATGAGGTCATGAATTCATGTAACTTTAGAGGTTGTGAACAGCAAACCTACATGACATATGAATTCCAAAAGATTCCAGAAATACTGGCTTTTGATATTACAAACTTTGATCCAACAATTGACATTTCCTTTAAAATATGGGTAAACAATGAACAAATAAAGTTCAAACTAGCAGGTATTTTATATTATGGTCATAGTCACTTTACATGTAGAATATTAACACAAGACAAACAGTTATGGTTTCATGATGGTATAACCACAGGCAATCAGTTAAACTATGAAGGATCATGGATTAATATTAAAGACAGAATGGATCTCAATTATTGCAATAATAACAAAGCCTCAGTTGTATTCTATACTAAGGTCACAAACTAGGTTTTGTTTCTGTAGCTTTATTTTGACAAATAAGGGTGGGGGGTGGGTTAGGGTTGATCAAACCTGGTCTAGAAAAAAAAAAAAAGGGACTCGGATATTGCCATGCTGTAAGCAGTGGCCCACCTTGCAAGTTAACTATAGAGCAAACGGCTATATTGTGTACCTGTTAAGATAGTTAAATACTAGGTACAGTGTAAGTAAATAGGAGATAAAATAGAACAGAAAGGTGCACACCTCAGAACGTTAACTATAGAGCAAACGGCTGAGGTGCGTAGAGGAGAAAGACGGTGGAATAAGGAAGAAAGAACAAATAGAGTAAAACAAAAGAAGTACCAAATATGGTATCTACGATAGGACGGGTTCAATATCTCAACACTCCCCCTGAAGCTGTACTATCGTAGTGAAAGCAAAGTGAATAAGAGAATGGGATAAAGGAAATGGTGAATAAAAATGGTGAAAGAAAAGAGAGAGTGATTTTTGATAAAGGTCACTAGTTATATGTTGAGAAACTCCATTCCCATCATCTTGACGAACTTTTCGTGAGTAGGTCGGTGGAGCGGTTTTGTGAAAATGTCGGCAGCGTTATCTTCGGTTGGGATGCCAATGATGGCGACTTCTTTATCTTCCACAGCTTCCCGGATCCAGTGCGCCTTCATCGAAACATGTTTGATTCTTGAGTGACCATTTGGGTTCTTGGCGAGACTTCTAGCCGCTTCGTTGTCGCAGTAAAAAGTGACAGGTAGGTCATAGAATTGATCGAGTTCGAAATACCACGATGTCATCCACTTGGCCTGCTTCCCAGCCTCGTACACCCCAATATATTCAGCCTCCCCTGTCGAGGTGCTAACTTTCCGTTGGGTTTTAGCCTTCCAACCTACAGCTCCGCCAGCCGAGAGAAATACATATCCAGCAGAGGATCGTCTAGTCTCCGGGTCATCCGCATGCGAGGAGTCACTGTATCCGATAGGTTTGAATGGTTCGCCGAACCTATATGTGATTCCGAGGTTCATCGTTGCTTTGAGATATGCGAGGAGATGGAGGACAATTTTCCAATGGATTGGGCGTGGATCTGTGGCATATCGCATGAGAACCATGACGGTGTAAGAGATATCAGGCCGAGTTCCATTTGCGAGGTGGTTGAACGTGCCGCATGCCTGTCGGTATGGCTTGTCCATCATGAAATGTTTATCACATTCGGAAATAGGTGTGGGTTGTGAATCAAAGAGATTGACGGATGGGGGGTATGGTGTGTATTTTGGGTTGCATTCTGTCATTCCAAAGTCGACGAGAGCCTTCTCAATAAGTGGCTTTTGGTGGATCGAGATGTTTCCGTTAGGATGGAGGATGACTCCCATTCCGAGAACGTTGTTTGGTCTTCCGTGGTTGGTTATCTCGAACCTGCTCCCAATTTCTCCGACGGTTTGGTCCTCGGCTGCTGTGGTTGATGATACCGACGAAATATCATCAGTGTATGTGCCAGAAAGCGTGTACCCGCCGTCTTTGGTGTACTGGATGCGCATACATGAGTCTGCTCGTGATTTCCGATGTCCAAATTCCTTGAAGGTTTTGTCAAGAAGCCGAGCCCAGTTGTTGGCGCCGTCCATGGTTCCGTAAAGATTGAGCTCCATTTTGAGTACGGTATCGGTATTTGGGATGGAGTAATGTGTTTCAAAACCTTGTGGGATCTCGAGGAAGTTTTCGCCTTGGGGTTTTGCGTTCAGGAAAGCGTTGACGACGTCAATGAGGTGGGGTTTGAAACCCTTTGAGGCGGCGAAAGCAAATAACATTCGGATAGACTCGTATCTCACCACTGCTGCAAATGATTCCCAATAATGTTCGCCCAGCTTCTGAGTAAATCCCTTCACCACACAGCGACTCCTTCGTTTGATAAGATTTCCAGAGCCGTCCGTCTTCTCGTCATAAACCCATCTGGTTTTGATCGTTTTTACATCCGGCGGCCTTGGGACTGGAGTGACGACGCCGCGTTGATCCCATCGTTCGATCTCGCTTTCCATAGTTGGAAACCAAAGGTGCCTTCTTTCGAGGGCGAAAGCTTCATCAAACGTGTTGGGGACGAATCGGTTTTGTGGCTCTGGAACAGGATTAATGCTTGCGGATAAGGCAGATACACCATCAGGTTCTTCGTCATCCGACTCCTCAATAACGGGGATTTCTGCCTCAGCAAAGGTTTTAGCGGCTTTGATCTCTTCGATACGTGTTGATTTCCGTGAAGCAGGCGGGTAGGTGATGCGAGGTCGTGGCACTGGTACATGTGGTTTTGGGTCTGTCGTCGGATTTATGTCTGGCGGATTATCATGTTTTTCAGGTGTTGAGTTGGGTAAAGGATCTATGTCGCCAAGGAAAGTGAAGTCATTGTCGTTGTCGTCATCGACAAAGTATTCTCCATTTTCGGTAAGTGTACGATGTCCGGAGCCTTCTTCAAATTTGACGTTCCTAGATCTCACTACTTGTCCCGTCTCGGGGATAAGGACTCGATATATCCCCCGAGTCTCGATTCCAATTAGTCGTCCTTTTTGACTGCGATCTCCGAGCTTCCCAAGGTTTTTCTCTTGTGGGATATAGACGTATGCAATACATCCCCAGACACGAAGGTGACCAACGTCTTGTCTTTCCCCAGTCCAGCTTTCCTTCGGAATTTTGCCTGGATGTCGTGCAGATGGTAGGAGGTTTTCGACTGTGTCTGCGTATGCCCAAGCTTCTGCCCACCATTTTGAAGAAAGACCGGCATCCATCAGCATGCAACGTACAGCACCGGTAGTAATTCCAATTGATCGTTCCGCAGTTCCATTTGAGCTGGAGGAGTAGGGTGCAGTTGGAATTAAGGTGATTCCCTGCTCCCGCATGTATGATGTCCACAAGTCACTGGTGAATTCGGGCGCATTGTCGCATCGAACATACACCATCTGCTTTCCCGTGATCTTTTCGGATTCATTCTTGTACGTTTTGAATGCATCGAGGGTGGTTTCTGCCTGGCGGTTTGCAAGGAAGAAGGTTCGGCGGTGAGAGCATCCCGAATCATGGAATTTCATTGCGTATAAGGCTCCACCTGCTGACTTGACGCGAGACGGACCCCAGATGTCGATGTTTGTGAGTTTGAGAATTTCATCGGTTGGGTTGATTTTCTCATCGTAGGGTCGTCGCTTCTGATTTGCCATAATGCAGTCTTCGCATTGCCCCAAATCTGCTCCTTCAATTATATCCAGACCATCCACTAATTTTGCTGCCTCGGTGATTCGTGATATGCCAAAGTGTCCAAATCGTCGGTGCCATGTTGTGATTTTTGCAGGGAGTTTCAGGGATTGAGCGGTCAATGCAATTGGTAGGGACGTGACGAGCGATCCCCTGATGAAATAGAGGCCGTTCTTCAGTTCGCCGTTGAAGACTTCAGTTTGATTTTTGAAGAAACGGACTTTCTGCGATCCAAACCGAGTTTCCCAGCCTCCGAGATCCAATTTTGAGATTGAGACGAGGTTCGCAGTGACGTCGGGTGCATGTAGGGCGTCCTTGAAGATCAATGTGTGTTCCTTTTGGTTGTGGATTACACGGACTTCAACGTTCCCCATTCCCAGTACGGAAAAACTAGCTCCCACTTTTGACGATTGGCCGTTTAGTTTGTTCAACGGTTTGTAGTCTGTGAATGCAGCACGATCTTTGAAGAAATATGCTGTACATCCTGAGTCGGCAACAATGGCATCTGTGGTTTGGCCAGTCCTTTCGGTCGCAGCGAGGATTGTATGGATGCGTTTTTCGACTTCTGCGTTTTCAGCGACAATTCGATCAATATCCTGGAGGTTGATGGTGGCGGATAGAGCATAGTGTGATCCAGATGAGATAGAGCCGTTTTCGGTGGACGACGTTGTTGCCATATTAGCAGTGATGGTGGGTGCCGTTCGTTTTCCCTTCCACCATCGTGGGTACTGTCCTGCCTTTCCTCCCCCAAGTTGGAAACAATCTTCGATGAGGTGGCCAGGTTTACCGCAGTGTTGGGTGTTGGTGCACTTTAGGTTGGATTTTTCCGACGAATTGCGGTCGTTACGTAGTGATTTAACTTCCGCTTGGAGGGCGAGAACGGTGGTTTCCAGTGCGCGTACGGTGTCAACCTCAGGATTTTTCTTCGAGGAGGTATTTTTGCTTTCACGGATTGTGAGTCGTTCAGCATGTGTCGTGAGATTCATGATGACCTTGCTGAGATCCGTCTCGCCGTACATTGGTGTTATGACAGGATCCCACGACTCTGGAAAGGAATCAAGAAGCTTTGTAATAAAGCGTACATCGTTGATTTTTGCACCAGCATCATTTGCTCGTTGACGAAGGGTTCGCATTCTCTCTATGTGTCCATCTTCTCCAGCCACTTTCCCTCCCTCAGCTAATTTGCAATTAGCGAGCGCCTCTTCTCTCATGTTCCTGGCTCGGTCGGTGGCGCGTCCATATAGGGAATCTAGATGTGCCCATGCGACATGTGACGGTTTGTTTGGATTGATCCCGGTACCATATATGTCTTCGACATTAATGATAATTGATGAGAGTGCCACGCTCTCGCGTAGCTCATATTCGAGGAGTGATGGGTTGGTAGAATGAAGAGGTGTTGGTACAACTGTTGCCGGTGGCGTCGCTGCTTTTGGAGATGTGGATGCCGTTTTCTTGGACTTGGATTTGGTAGAAGTGGTGGTCTCGGTTTCCGTGTCCGTCTCCCCCTCAGCATCCTCATCCGTTTCGTCCACTTCGTAGTCCGCTGGGATAATGATTTTGTTGAGCCAGTATTTATGGAGTCCTTTAGGCTTTCCGTGTGCCAACATTAAAATTTTCCAACTGGCGTAGTTTTCATAGCCTCGTAGCTTGTCCTTGTCGCCCAAAGTGATAGGTGATAGAGTGGAAGTGCCAGAAGCCATGCTTAAGTTTTTGTGAGCCGCAGGATCGGTAGTGATTCTTTTAAAAGAAAATTTGCACGGGGCCGATAACCTGTTAAGATAGTTAAATACTCAGAACGTTAACTATAGAGTAAACGGCTGTATTGTGTACCTGTTAAGATAGTTAAATACTAGGTACAATGTAAGTAAATAGCAGCTAGAATAAAATAAGAAGATGCACACCTCAGAACGTTAACTATAGAGTAAACGGCTGAGGTGCGTAGACGAGGAGAACGGTGGAATAAGGGAAAAAGAGTAAATAAAGTAAAACAAAAGAAATACTAAATAAGGTATCTACGATGGGATA
>JAIFHD010002206.1:0-14583 GCA_019721455.1 Psilocybe mexicana
CAGGGTACTTAGCAACACTGTAGGGAGCAACACGATCCAGCGGACCATGTGGCTGTAGTGTACTTGACGGACTCAGCTATGTAGGTGAGTAGGTGAAGAACCTACTACCGAAAAGGTAATAATACATTGTAGTGGGAGACACCACCCAGCTAAGTAGCTGGACAACGCCAGAAAACGATCCAAGTATCGGGAGCGGCAGAATTCTACAACATTGGACGGGAGCGCTCAGCGGGCAATGACCGATGGGCGGCTAACAGCGGACAGCCTGGACAGGTCAATTAACCGCCGATGCCTAACAACCCCATTTACAGCAATCAGGAACACGGCCGAAGCTGTGTCCATCTTCGGCTACGGCGCCATCAATTGTCAAACAAAGTAATCCTTTTTTTTTTCTAATTTACATGCCGAGTGTACTACGCTGCTGGCCTATCCCATACCATGATCAATCGCTTCTGGGTCCTGTGCGTCGGAATCGGCCACCTTCTGTGTGTCGGTGTCGGGATTGGGAGTGTCGGGATTGGGAGTCTCGGCGGGTTGAATCGCTCGGAGTGATGCTTCAATACAGGCCGAAAGGTTGGCCAAAGCCTTGCATTGTCTGTCGACGGCTTTGAGTTTTTCTACCTCAGCCATATAGAGCCGATGGGAAGCATCTTTGTATGAGATTCCGAGCCGTTCTTGTAGTGCCAAAATCTCGGCATGAACCAGAAGCCTCTCCTGATCGCTAAGTATCTACTGTAGAGGTCAATAATCGCTTTAGAAAGCGGGTTCGGGACACTCACTGGATTGGCCGGATAGACAACTAGGCCACCCGCGACGGCCTCGGTCTCAAGATCGCAATCGAAGTTGTTGAACTAAAAATCGTCAGCATCGGAAATTACAACAGAGAATAAGAACCGCTTCGGAATCGGTTTGCATGGCAATAGCTAACCGCTCTCTGAACCTGAACTGTAGCTTGGGGATTGCCGGGATCGGGTTGCATGAGCTCAAGACCGAGCGTGACTCACCGCTGGCTGAGCCGATACCGCACCAATTTCCTGTGATTTTTGATAAGAAACGAATGCCTGATCGAGATCAGGGACCAGGTATTGAGGTACGAGATAACGGGTGTCGCCATCCCCGGATCCTCTGAAGTAGCTGGCTGGGACATTGATGAAACTGGGTCCAGGAATGTCTTTAGGCTTGGGGGGCATTTGGTTAGTGTTAAAGAAGGAAGGAAAGAGACAATCAGATACTATCGATCTCCGCATTCACTTGATCTAAGTATAGCTTGGTGATGCCGACATCTGGAACGGCATCGGGATGCAAGACATAACCCAGTGTTCGGCGTTGGGATGGTGAAAAATGTCTCGCCGTGATGTTAACATCTGTTTCCCTACCCCAATCGAGAGGGGTAAAAACATCTATATTTGCAGTATATGGAACAAAGCTAGAAAGAAACATTCAAAATAGATCACATAGATATGTTTCAGCACTCAGTCTATCTCCATGCCGTCCCCGGGGACAACAACCGTTTTCCTGGACTTCGCGGCAGCGGCAGGAGCGCGAACGTCTGCGGCGACAACCAGAGAGTGTTGGACGGACCCGTTCGGGCTCGGCTTGGATAGCTTTTCATTTTTGAACGGGGCCTTGTTGTTTTGGTGTTGAGAGACACCTGCATTGGGGGTGGCAGAACGGGCCTTAGTGGCGGGGTCGGCCAACGGTTTGTCGAAAGCAGGATGGTGAACTTGCGGAGTGATGAAGTTCCCCACACCCCGATCCTGAATGCTGGTCTTAGTGGCGGGGTCGGCCAACGGTTTGTCGAAAACAGGACGGTGAACTTGCGGAGTGGTGGAGTTCCCCACACCCCGATCCTGAATGCTGGTCGAGTGAGGTGGTGGAGCCTGAGCGAGGCCGTGATCCACCCTCGGCCCAATGTGATTGTCGGCGGCGGTTGCAGTGTTTTCGGGAGGCCCAGGCGCGGCTTCGGTTTTCATGTCGATGTCGACATCGTTGCCATCAGTTGTGGAGTTGGGGTTGGGGTCGACCGAGGCGCGTAAGTTATGGGGGAAGCGAGGCGTCGCGGGAGTGACCATTACACGAGGGACTGTTGGCAAAGTTGGAATTGGACCCAGCCCGAGATGTTCCCGCATCTCGCCGACGAGAGCGGTTAGAATCTCAAGCTTTGCATCGAGTTTCTTCTCGATCTTGGCCCACAATTTGTCCGCGAGCGAATTCAGCGTGGGAGTATAGCCGCTGCTTGAATCGCTTCCCGATACCGGGGCTACAAACATACATTAGTTAAATCATTTGAGAACAATATCGAACTTACCCGAGGAAATGTTCTCCAGCGGTTCCAAAATGTTCCAGAGAGATGGCTCGACATATGTTGGTTGGGGAAGATCACCTTCCATTCTGTAGCCGTCGACAGCAGTGTATTGGGTTTGGAGATTGATGTTCGGTTTCGGCAAAATATTGACTGGGTCGGGATGGAGTGTTGAGGTCGGCGGCGGCGGTCGTTTAGATCCATATGTTACTGATCCGGTAGGTGGCTTTGACTCGGGATCATCGTTCGGGGGACTCATTGACGGTGAACGAGACTTGGTAGAGATGGGAGTTTGACCCCGTTCTGTCGACTCTGCCTTCCCCGAGCCTCCAATTGTTGGCTTCTCGGCCTTAGTGCGGGCAGCCAGCTTGGATTTTGCTGATGAAATATGTGAGACATAGATATTTTTGAAATTCACAAATACGTACCACTGTCGTCTTCCTTTTCGCTCTCGGAAGCGTTAACCATTTTTTTGCTCTTAACAGAGCGACCCCGAGGCTTCGGCTTAGGTTCTTCCTGGCAAACCTCGTCCATCAATGAGCCTATAATGACCTCATTCTCTCCGACTGCCTGAACCACCTTGCCCTTCCTTTCACCCTCACATTTAACCCGCTGCCTGCTGCAAGTATAACATGCCCCGCCGTTTCGTCCTGGCTTGTATTGTTCCCGACACACCCGGTTGAATTTCTCGCAGCGGTCGCATGGCGCTGTGAACACGTAACGAGTAGCCTGAGGTTCTTCCCGAGGCGCCACCTTCTTGTTCGAATCGCCCTCGTCGGGACCTAAGGTTTTGCCCGTCTTGGATTCCTCGGCTGGCTTGTCTTTCTCCGATTTCCCAGACACCTTCGACTTCTTAGTGGTCGTGGGCTCCTTCTCCATCCTTTTGCGTTTGGACTGTTTTTTAGTTGGGGAAGGACTTGGTGACTGAGGTAAATAACCGTCGCTATCGTCGTTGACATCGTTGAAGTCCATGTATCGTTCGAGGGAACGCGGGCGTGAAGAGGGGTTGCCGTGTGTTTGACCGACATCGGCGGGCAGTCTGTGTTTTGGACCCCTTGGAGGCGCGGCTTGCAGAGGCAAATCCTCGTGATCAGGTGCAACCGACTTCCTCGCAGGTCCAGCCGATGGAGCTCGGCGTTCGATTTCTTGCTGCAATTTCGTGTTGAGGGCCGATGGCAACAAACTTCCCTTGGCTTTGTTCCGAGAGTGGGTCGTTTTCAGCGCCGAGGCAACGAGGGGGTTGTTTGCGATATTTGTCGTAGGTCTCTGAGGCTTCGGGTTTGTGGTTTGTTGCTGGGGTCGGGGTTCTCGTTGGTGAGGTCCATCTTTCGCTGCCGCTTTCACTGCCATCCCGACATCTTTGGGGTTGTTCGGCATCGGGCGGGGATTTTCAGAGACGGGGAGGGACGAAACACCATGGGATGTGTTTCTGGCATCTGCTTTGGATGAAGGTTTGGTGGAAGTGGGAGTGGGACGTTGCCGATCATCGGCATCGGGAGCGTTTTCATCGGTGCCGTTGGGTTGTGAACGGGACCGTTGTGGCTGTGAATCCAGGACCGCTCGGCCTGCAATTCCGTCAGCGCAAAGTTCGGCTGCAAATCATTAGGCGGTACCTTTCCCTGCCGCTGCGGTACCGGCGGCAGTGTCACCTTTCTTCACAACAACCTTCTTGTCATTGAAGCGGGCTGCTGATTGCCGTTGAACGAATAAAAATTGATCCCGATCCGCATTTGGGTCCTGGCGAAACTCGAGCCACGCAGTGACAAATTGCCAGAAAAACTGGAAGTGGGTATTGTCGAGCACGCTCTGTATCTGAGCGTCACCCTTTCCAAGTTCCTGTGATAACAGGACAGAAACCTAATGACCATACGATGTTACGGGGGTTCTGAGGTATTAATTTAAAAGACTTACAATTGCGGGTTCGTGACGCATCACTTCGTCAAAGACCGTCCCACTGTAAACACTGTTGAGAAACATATCCTGTAGGCCTTCCATTGCTGTTTTGAGGGCAGCAGGTGTCGTGTATGCAGAAGGGGCTGAGGACATGGTGTGAGGGACCTTGAAGATAATAGAGTGGGAGGCAGAGAATGTGAACGGGGGTGAAAACGATGATGTGTCAAGGGAGAGAGAGAGAACGCGGATCCCCAATGTCAAGAACGCGGTCACCTGACCTATGTCGCCTAAAAAAAGTGGTGAATGTACGGCAGACTTTAGACACTCACATAACCCTTACAACGTTGACAAGATCGGCATCTAAACATTTATTAAACGGTTATCAACATATTTTGGTCCTGGGAAGGTTCCATGCACTGTAACTTCGGGATCGGGCTAGCCCTAAATCTGCGGCGAGGTGAAAATCAACGAATGGCATTCTAAATTTTGAAGCAAGAAACAGTGACTTGTAAATGCGATATAAAACAGAATACGACCGAGAAAAAATGTGTGCTATGATATCTACGATCCAGCCGAAGTCAGTCTTGCCGAACTTTCTGTTTACGAATCCTCTTCACATGCGAGGGTAAGACCATGGCCTCTTGCGCGGCAAGATCATCGGCAGTACGAAATGTGCGCCGGGTTACGGTACCATTATTTTCTTGGTCAGGCCCCAAGTCCTCCAATGGGCGCTTAAGGCGATTCGGGCGACCTTTACCTGTCAATGATTCCGATACATGTGCCGCGTCCGCTTGGTGTGATGCCAAGTTTTGGGGCATGATGTCGGTTCTGCTTCCCTGACCGATGTCCTCTTGTCCGTTTGCTGGGGGTCGGAAGGTCTCGTGCGATGCCGACTGGTCGAAGCGAGGAGGTTGATGATTTATATCGGCTCTGGCAACATCGGCCCATTCTGCGAAGTTGAACTTGATGTTATTGCTAATGCTCGGTTGCGAGAATGAAGCGTTCGGGTCCAAGGCCAGCCTCTCACTTGTATCATTGTGAAGAAACTGGTTGTCAAGTGGACACATTTGCTGAAGGACTGTCAAGTCAAATGGATCCCAAGAACCGGCAGTGGCATTGAAGTTCGGCATGTTCATATCGACCTCTTGCAAAGGATCACTCCTGTGGAATAAGGCATTTGGAGAGACCAAAGATAGGTCATAACGCTGGTCACCAGGACTAGCCCCGAAGAAGTTGAATCGAGATGAATCAATAGGAGGTGCGGGGGCATGTGGGGCCAAGTTTTCAAAGTTCTGGTGTGCCGAGCCTGAATGAACATCGTGCTGTGTGCCTTGGTTGTTGGGTGTGTGAGTCTGTGTAGGCATCGGCACCGGCTGAGCCATTGGTTTCTGCACGGTGAATATTGCTGGTTGTTGTTCAGACTGGTGTGGATATCCGGACTGGCGTTCGGACTGTCCTAAGTGCTCGGGCTGGTGTGGATGCTCGGGCGGTGGATGTCCGTGAATCGACTGGTGTGAACGTTCGGACTGGCCGCCCAGATACTCGGGCTGGCGTGGCTGCTCGGGCGGTGGATGTCCTAGATACGGCTGTTGTGGGCGTTCGGACTCGGGCTGGCGTTGTTCAGGCTGGCGTGGATGCTCGGGTGGTGAATGTCCATGCATCGGCTGGTGTGGGCGTTCGGACTGGCCGTTTGATTGTCCCAGATACTCGGGCTGGCGTTGGTCGGGCTGGCGTGGCAGCGAATGTCCATGAATCGGCTGGTGTGGACGTTCGGACTGGCCTCCCAGATACTCGGGCTGGCGTTGGTCGGGCTGGCGTGGATATTCGGGCTGTGGATGTCCTAGATACGGCTGGCATGGATGGTTGGGGTCATGGAGATCATGATCAGTTGGTGGGATCTCAGGTTGATACCCATCTTCGGGACTCGCATCGGCATTCATGTGTGGACTCCCTGCCTCGACTGGAACATCAATCTTTGGCATCACACTCCCAGTTGTATTGGTGGCCTGAGCGGAATCGGCAGTGTCATTTGGAGGATCGGCACGGCGAACTTGACGTTTTCGTTTGGGTTTCTGTTTGAGCTCGGGTGGATTTTCGGGATCGATCTCATCCGGATAAGATGTTGTGATTGTCCTGCCTCTTCTCGGGCTTGTTTTAACTCGCCGAAACCGAAATACCTCGGCAGTGGGAAACACCGCCTCCCTTGCTGCGATGTGACGAAAGAAGTCTTTGATTGCCTTTATTGAAAGGTTTTGCGGATCGGCGAGTCTAAAATCGGGCGGGAGATACATTGGGTCTATGTACTCGGCCTGAGACTCTGATATGACCGAGTAAGGGACTTGGTCGCTTTGTTTATAAGTGGCAAGAACTAGGATAGTTGTTAGCGCACATATGATTTTGAAAATAGAGGAGATCGTTACAATAATTTTTTGACAAATAGTCGCGCAGAAGCGGGACCGCTTGCTTCTTCTTCAGTTTGTCAACCTCGAAGCCTCCTGGTAGACGCGGAAAGCCGACGTCACTTAACCTCAACTTGGAACTGGATTCTGGGCCTTTCTTTCGGATACCCTCCTCATATCGGCCGCCTTTCCTCTCAAGAAGATCCCTCGCGTGTTCAAGCCATGAGCGTTGAATGTCTTCAAGTTTCGCCCGATGTCGGCTCTGGAATGATTCGGGCAACTTTACACCAGTCTCCTTTTGACTTGTATCGTGACTTTGATTTCGAATAAGTGCGCGTTCACAACTTATCAATGGAACGGGACACATACATTTCAACGCCAAGTTGGTTATCTGAACCCACAAAAGCCACCACGGAGAAACATATGACACCCATTTCCAACCAATTGGCGTGTGCCGCGTCATCAAAACGTCGAGTGCAGTACTTTTCGGCCTTCCTATGTGTTGATGAGCGATGTCTGCCATTATGCGACTGGAGGACTCACAGTTTCTTGGTATCCACGTCATACCCTTCCCTCCCTATCCTGAGAGCTTCTTCATCGATCTCCTGATTTTCGGCGGGTGTCATTCTGTCCATGACACGTCGAAGAGCGACGGTGCGTGTTTCAAACCAGTGTTCAGTGTGTGTATCAGCTTCTGGGACTCCAAGGATAACAGCGATCTCGTCGAATACTTCTTTTTTCTTCTTTTCGTAGATCAGATCCGACCTCTTGACGTTGATCACGGGTTTTTCCTCTTTGCGGGTTTTGGGTCGCCAGTTGTTACAAAGCCAATATGCTAAGTCCTATAAAAAGGTGAATCTTGCCAGTGAGCGGAATCTAAGAATACGCAAGGGAAAGCTGTCACCTGTCCTCGTGAATGCGCTTCCTCAGTGGAAATGGACGTCTCTTTCTGAGACCAGTATGTGAATAACTCCTTGTATACCAAGTTCATGGCGACATGTTGGCGTTCTGCTGCATTTTTGGCCTCCAGATATTGGGGTTTGAAGGGGTCGATGATAAGACGTTCCTGTTTTGAATAATTTCCTCTAATCCGACCAACTTTCTTCTTCTTGGATGGCATCGTGGCTGAAAGGGGGAGAAGGAACGCAAGGAAAGGAAGAGAATGGGAGAGAAGGAGAGAAGAGGGGTGACAGCTGGCAAATCGTGGTAAATCCGTTGGGGTTGAGAGAAAACTAAAATTGGGGAGCTGAGCATGTGGTCAATGTCAGCGGACTATCTAAAGATACTGAGACTGTTGCCGACCGCTGACCTTTCCTACCCTTATCACTCACCATGAAGCGAAAAAGCCGTATGTTGGAGAGCGATGTCGGGGCCGCCCGCGATGTAGTAAGGCAGACGGTTCGGTCTGTAGGCAAAGATGGCAAGGAAACCTTCAAAACGATCAGAAAGCATGCTTATGAGCCCGAGTCCGAGCACACTGCCGAACCCCAGACGTCGAGTGTCGAAGACAACAGGATGGATATAGGGGGAGCCGAGGCCGACCTTGGTACGCCTGGGGATCCGATTGGAAGTGCTGAGGACAATGCATTCGACATCGTTCAACCAAAACCAACAAAGGTGAGGAGGAAAGTTTGTACCTTGAACACCTAGAGGGTAGGACTGACCGCTTGACAGCGACAAAGCGATTACGTTCAAGAATTTGTTGCCCGTATCGATGATTTTCTCAAGGCCCTGTTGAGCCGAGAAGCTTTGAACACGGCGAACGTCAAATGCAAGCGTTGTGAAAATGGGACATGGGCGACTTGGCGCTGCGAGGACTGCATGTTCGGCGAACCCGTTTGCCGCGGCTGTATGCGTGTCACCCATGCTGCTAATCCCCTGCATCGGATCCAACGTTGGACTGGTCATTATTTCCGTACAGCGCATCTATGGGAAACTGGTGCTTACATTCTGCTACCACACCAAGGGGGAGAACTATGTGACGTTCTCTCCTCTCAAAAAGAAATCCTCACGATGTACCAGGCCAGATTGGATCTGGAGGAGGCACAAGAGCTTAATACCCTATTTTCAAGTCCTGGCGGACACGCCCCTCCAAGGTCGGCCGATTACTTTCGTCCTGCTGCGTCTGAGGACGATCTCGGTGCTGGTGAACAGGATCAGAGAAATGAAACAAGGCAGGCCGATGCAAACTTCGAAAAATACCTAGATCAATTACGTGAGAACCCGGATGCCGCGATCATCGAGCCCGATGACGGTGACAATAACGAACTTGAAGATGTCGACACAGCCGACCCCGTTACAGAATATCTACCAGCAACTCAAGCAAGTCAAGCTTCCTCCGAGTTGCTCGATCAAACAACGCCGCGATTCGACGTTTTGAACAATTCATATGTGCGTGTTGTACATACCAATGGTATTCATCACATAGCCTTGGTGTCCTGCCAGTGCCGAGGCCATGACCAACTTCCCCTCGACCTCATGGCCGCTTGTCTGTTCCCCTCCAGTTTCAAAAAGATTCAAACGGTTTTTTCAGCCGACGTTCTTGACCATTTCCGGCTGTGCAACCTGGAACTCAAGGCCTCAGCATATCAATTCTACCGGCTTCTCCGTCGATACACACAACCAATGGCTCCTGCTAGCGTCGTTAATCTCTATTCTGAATTCCGTCGAATATCTCGACTGTGGCGCTGGATGAAGAAGCTGAAGTGGGCGGGATTCGCGGGTCACAATTCGAAGTCGCCAATGTCGGTAGGATCTGGGGAACTTGCTAATTTCTGTCCAGCATGTCCCCAGGTCGGAATAAATATCCCGGAGGACTGGGAGAAAGATCCTAACCGATATGTATACAAACGCATCTTTGTGGCCGATGGAAATTTCAAGGCCGATCACGTTCGTGCACCCAAACCTTCTCAAGATGTTTGGCTTTCAGAAGGCGGAGGGTTTATTCCCAAACGAGAGACATACCGGGAATTTTTGGTTAGCGCCGTTGTGGATAAGCTGACAGTGAGTATCGGAACTATGTGCTATTGTGATATATTGAAATCTTACTTCGAAACAAGAAAGCGCCGTGCGAGAACACATTCCGAGCAATAACAAGTGCCCTTCAGTCCTCCAAGGCATGCGATGTTACCGGAGTTGTTGCGATTGCGTGTGCCCGCCACGGCTGTTATGCACCTAACTCGCTTTGTGATTTATTCAAGGGAGAACAACAAAAAAACGTGGATTTTGCTTTTCTGGCCGCACTTCAAACCACCAACGTCCATCGACGTCAAGGAGCGATGCTGCTCTACGACATCATCTGCCAATACCTTATCTACCTCTGGCACCGACTCGGGCGATGGTTGCCAGATGACCTTACCATCGAAGCCGCCATTGGGATGTTTCATGTCCACGCCCATAAAGATGAATGCTTCTTTCGTTACGCTCCCTCGTTCATTCCGGGAGCTGGCTGTGTGTGCGGTGAAATCTTGGAATCCTTGTGGGCGGCTTTGAACGCAATTTCCCCGACCGCTCGGACCGCAACTCTTGCACATCGTGCCGAAATGTTGGATGACCATGTCGGAGACTCTAATCACAGCAAACTACTGGGAATGGTCAGCTTTTTGTGTCGGCAGTACATCCAGGCAAAGGAAACGAAGGAGGAGACTGAAAAGTACTTGCGAAAGATAACAGCGACCATTCACTCCGATCTCGTGAATAAATGGACTCAAGATATTGAAGTTGTCGAATCAAATAGGCAGGCCGATCGTTCTTTGATGGATATATATGCTGCGGGACGGCTGAAAGTCTCGCCATCCACCCAAACCGACTCGTCATCCGAAGCCGATCACAACACACCGGTCAAGCTATGGATTGCTTCTGCCCTCGCAGTGGAAGAGCATCAGTACGTTTATATTTTTAATTCACATTACAAAAGATTATCTATCGTTGCTCCAGGATCAATATTCGCCGAAAGTTAAGAAAGTTTGGAAAGGTATTGCGACCCTCTGATCAGGAGGAATTGGAAACACTGCGCAGTAATCTGCTCTCTCTTATGACGGAACTCGAGCGCCTCCGCGCTGCTGCCGGAGCTACTGCAACGATTACCAGCACCACAGGAGAGCCCAGCCGTCCAGTTGACTATCTAGCATGGGACAATGACGATGATCAGGTTGAAGAACCCGAACCCGAACACGTACACGAACCCGAACCCGAACCTGTACCCAATCCCGCCGAACCTCCAGCCCAGGATCCAACCCCAATGGAATTACGTTCCATCGTCCTTCCTTCGTATGGAAATGCTAGCAGTCAATATGCCGATGCTGAGATCCGCGCCCGAACTATACAGGCTGCCGAACATCTATCCTACATCAGGGAGTTGATCGTCAGTAAATCATTCCAATATTCTAGTGTCCAGCGTGACGCACCAAGGAAGGGTGTTGTAACTCGGTCTCGGAAGCTCATTAACGATATGAATGACCAGATTATGTATCACAGCCAGGCTTACATGGAGTCCTGAAGCCGACTCGTTCGACTGCATGCCAGCCCCGATATTTTGCAAGACCTCCAAGTCCTCAAAAAGGAGGACTTAAAAGCGAGCACTGCTATCTTGGATCCGAACCTTCCTGGGTCATCAACTCTCCGTCTATCCTGGATCTGGGATTCGGTCACCAGGCGTCTTGATCCTGGGTTTGACCCTAATGCCGCACAAGAACGTATTGATGCCACTCAGGATGGCCAATTGCCGGCTGATTCGGCTCAAATCACAAAGCCAACAGACATGCCCACAATTTTGGAATGTAAGCAATTTCGATTGGTTGTAAACAGGTTGTAAATTGACGCAATATGAAATTACTCGCAGTCAAACGTGTCCACTGGCTCCGAGCCCGTGCTCAGTCAAGACGCTGGGCAGAAGAATTTACGTTCCTTAATTATGAAATGCGGTGGACGGTAAATTACTTTATTTACAAGTCCAATTGGTGGACGAAGTCAGTTACAAATGTGGGTTCGGCCTTAGCTCCAGGTCAGGTCGCGTATGCCCATCGTCAGGCAGCCATGTGGAACAATATGGCACGTCAGGCCGACAAATCGTTCGGAGAGACAAATAGTAATTATGTAAAAATCATGTGATATGTCTTCTGTAAATCCAAATCCAATTGCCGAATTCTGTACTCTCCAACTTCGGAATCGGCTTATCACCATCTCTTTGATCTCTCGAGTCTCAACCCATGAGTGCAATCCCTTCTCCCGAGCCCATCCCCAATGAAAAACATACTATCAGGCGATTTGATCCACTCGATCTGCGAAGAGGATCCCCGCCTCAGGTGTGGCACCGCTCGCTCCAAGAAGTTATTTTCTACGCCGATTCGCGCTTACGAAAAGCAGTCATCGGGATAAGGAAACAGGAAAAGGCCAAGCAGGAGTATTTGCAACAGTTTTTACAGGACGAATTGGTATGATGCCGATGGGCGAGTTGCAGCAAAACATTCTACTGAATGAATATATATACAGTATTTTTTTATGACCTATGTTGGACTTGCAGCGTCGGCCGCCATTTACTTGGAGATCCCACTCATCTTACGATCGCTCTGTGTCTCTTTGGGTCCTGTTCTAAGGACCGATCTTCCTCTGGAATTTGATCTTGGTTTCATCTCAATGTTGGAAGCTGGTACTCGGCCGAACGATCCTTTCCGACTTGTCGACTCATACAGACTAGCGTGGTGGAAGGGAACCCAGGCGACAAGAAAAGCAGGTATCATGACCGAGGCAGAACTTGACATCAGCCTGGATTATCACCTGAAACAGCTCGAGAACGGAAAGCACTCGAACAACCAGCCTATACCTCATCGAATCGAGGTTCACCCAATCAACGTTCACGAATTTGTTCCACCGACGACTGGAACTCATGCCGATGTTCTCCTGGACGCCATGCAGAGGACCCATTCGCTTCTTAGTGGACTTCGTACCTCTGCCCAAGCCGACCGAGACTTAGGAATGCGTCGGGCTGCTGCTTTTTTAATGCTACACGAGGCTAGTGTCTCCATGGACACGGTAATGGGTACTACCAGCGATGGACCTGCTACTGAGGGTACTGCCGATGGTCCAGCAAAAGCAGAGGGAAAGTCAAAGGAGAACACAAAATGGGTCACCGGGAATGCACTAACGCTCGCGCAAGCCATTGCTGTGTTAGAAGCTCCCAGACGATCACAACATGAAGGATATATTCATAACATGCCAGAAGGAATCCTGGACGGGGAATACTCCGAATATCGGTCTCTCTCCAATGACTTGACGATGTCGGGGTCGATCCTGACAGCTGAGAGTGGCTCCGTAAACGATGTACCTCCCGAACTCGATTCTGCCATTGAGTGGCCTAGTGTACTTGACCGACGTCAATTTCGAATGCCAGGGTGGCCGCTGCGCGAAGATTCCATCAGCCAGGTCGTAAAACGTCGAAAAAGCAAAGACCTTGATCCCACATCTCCGAGAACCATACTTTCTCCGAGCTGCAACGCTATTGATCTTGATGTAAGCCTCCTTTCATTACCATTTTATTTACACGCTGACTTGTTCCCAGCCGAGAAAATATTCGGTGTCTGGTACACCGGGTCATGCTCCAACTTCCCGCCGACCCCTTGCCTCTGACTTTATTGCGCCGATGGTGGAAGAACCTATCATACCAGAGCGTCCTCAAGCCTCTGACTTCATTTCGTTGCTCGGTCCAGCTTTGTTAACGTCGGGTCGAGTGTCTGCTCTGAATGCCTCAACAACTCCAACACTCACCACGTCTACACCACCTCCCCGCCCTCTTGCCACTGACTTCAAATCTCTCGTGCCCCCATCACCACATCGGCCTTCTGGTTCTGATTTCTTAGCGCTACTGTCCGCTCCTCGCCAACCAGTTGAGCCTCGCCTCGAGGCCGCGACGGAGGTAACCCCATCGCCACGCCGGCCTCCTGGCTCAGATTTCGTAGCATTACTATCCGCTCCGCGCCAACCATCCGAGTCCGAGGTTGGTACAGGTACACCTCTTCCAACAGAGGGAGCAACATCTCTACGCCGTCCTTCTGGCCTGGATTTCTTAATGTTATCGGAGTCGGCTCGTGCTCGTTGTCAATCGTCCGAGACTCAGGCGGCTACAGAAATAGAATCTCGGTCCAAGGCGGCAACGAAACCGCTTCGAACATCTGCAACTGTCATCCCGAATCCCAATATTGTTAGTTTGGGTAATGCACATACCGCAATGGACATGGATTGTACCGACGACTCGAAGAACAATGCTCCATCCAATATCAGTGAAGAATACGACGAACTTGAATACGATGATGAAGAACTTGGAGACTATGCCGATGAAGAAGATGCAATCGGCGAAGACGACGGCGAGGAATCCAAAGAGGAAAACGAAGATGAGGAGATGGGTGGCAATGCCAACGAGGAGATGGATGGCGGCGAGGAGATGGATGGCAACGAGGAGATGGATGGCAACGAGGAGGACTCGGAGTCGGATGAGGATGAGTCGGAGTCGGATGGCGACGAAGAGGAGTCGGAGTCGGATGGCGATGAGGAGGAATCGGAGTCGGATGGCGATGAAGAGGAATCGGAGTCGGATGGCGATGAGGAGGACTCGGAGTCGGATGGAGACGAGGAGGAGTCAGAGTCGGGTGGAGAGGGTGGACATGTCGAGAGGGGTGTGGTAGAGATACCCGATATATCTCGGTCGATGGCACTCGACCTTTTTGAAGAATCATCGGACAGTAGCTGAGTAGCTCGGACTAGGATACCGAGACCGAGACCGAATGTGGTCCATTTGCCCAGCCGAGCCCATGAAGTGCTGTCTCAGAAACGGTTCCTAGCTACGTCGCTCAACCGTGTATGCCATTACAATGTAGAATTTCCCTTTATAGCAGTGGTTCTGCCCTACTAAACTACGTAGCTGGACTCGATTGGTACAATACACTACAACACTCCGGTATATCGTGTTATACTGTACAGTGTAACTAAGCAATGTGG
>JAIFHD010002219.1:0-13743 GCA_019721455.1 Psilocybe mexicana
GCAGCCTATACTGTTATATATATGCATATAACAGTTCTAATCAGAGTTCGAGGGTGTATGCATATTTGTTCTAATCAGAGTACAGTCGTTCTATGCATATTTGTTAGAGTCTTGTATGCATATTGATCATCGCGCTCTGTAGATGGCAGCATTTACCATTTAGGGATGATCGGCGGCTGACTAAAACCGCACGCCGGTTCCTTTCGCCTTTCCGTTGGCGGCCCGCTGCCCGCCCTCCCTAAAATATCATTCAATATTTTCCGTAAATTAATTCTTTATTGTCTCTCAATGCCATCCAATTCTTTCGCAAAATATTCTTTATTTAAATGGAACAAATTTCATAATCAATCCACTACACACTTCACCGCTGTGAGGCAAACGAGAGGCAAAGCACATTCCTTCCTCTAGCCCACATCGCGGAAGGGGCTTCGGATGTAGGTATTAGAATATTGGTATTTAGGTTTTTCACAGTCATAACGCAAAAGAATAAGACTTGGACTCGAAATTCGGAAATCAGTCTGTGACATGCCAATGCGAGTGATGCCACCAGCGAAACAAAAAATTTCTCTAAGTCCGCGGTTGGCCAGATTCTCTGACATGGCAACTGAATAAGCACAAATCTGCACGTTGGAATGACTCAGTGGTTAGTACTCATGGTCGCTCATGCGGGTAGAGGTTCGACTCCCTTGGGAGCCAATATTTTACTTCGCATAACCTTTAGCACTTTTTTTGTACACCGGCCTATCTGCACTTTTGATCAAGCATCGTCAGGGGAGTAATATACCAAATGGCTTCCCAGCCTGGTCTATCTCTTTGCCAGAGGTCTTCATATCTGAGAACCGGAGGTGGAGAAACTGCCAACTACGGTAAATCATCCGCGAGCTCGCCGGAGCGTTGGTTCAATTCCCAAGCTGGCCAATATTTCGCCTTTGAATGACTTTTTTGGCCTTCTGTGAGCTTGGAGCGTTGGTTCGATTCCCGCGCTGGCCGATATTCTTCCTTGAAATAATTTGGTTCAATTACCGTTGTGGAACATATCACAAGTCAACCACCAGAAGGGTATTGATTCAGCGAGAGATAATGCCTCTGTATGTACATGCACAGCACTACATACATTTTATCGTTGAAGGACTATGTAATAAGAATATTTATTCAAACGAACACCGCAAATGTCGACCAAGGCTATCTACATACGAACCTTGGATTTCTTTGAAACTGCTGAACTGGCGAACTCCGGTGTCTTATCGCGTCGAGGCGGAGCGACGATTGTTCTCTTTGGACGCCGTGAAGAAGGCTCAGGTTGAGCTACGGGCTCAGAAGTCTGAACCTTTGCCCTTTTCGTCTTCGCCATGGTTTCCGAAGCGCGAGTCAGATCGACATTGTTCGAGATGGGGCCGGTGGTCGCATGGTCTGGTCCATCTGGGGAAGAACCGTTCGTTTCGGGGGCTGGTATGTTGTCGTTGACAGTGGAGGTAGAAGGAGGGATGTTGATAGGTCCTGATGGATTGGTGAGCGTGCTAGCGGTGATACCGGCGGCGGTACCCTGAGGAATCAAAGGAGGAGGACCGTTGACATTGATACCGGCGGTGGTACCCTGAGGGATAAAAGGGGGAGGAGTACCGGTACTACCGTTGACGTTGATACCGGCGGCGGTACCCTGAGGAATAAAAGGAGGAGGAGGACCGTTGACGTTGATACTGGCGGCGGTACCCTGAGGAATAAAAGGGGGAGGAGTACCGTTGACGTTGATTGGCCCAAGTCCTGAGACACCGCCAGCCACAACCTGCTGGAAGGGCATGTTGGAATAATAATACTGGTTCATCGAACCTTGCTCGGGCATGTTAAAGTAACGGTAATCATTCGCGATGTAAGATTGTTGGATATGATTGTTTGGAAAGTGAGATTGGACGTGAGATGCTGACATGTCGAACTGTGGCAAACCCGAAAACACTGAATCCGAGTAATCCAGGCCACTGAACATGTCCAAGTGAGGCCCTGTAGAGACGTCGGACAGATCCATGCTGCCTATTGCTTCCAAGAGCTCATCGCTAAGTGAGAGAGGTGCGTCTGGTGCCGGCGCAGACTGAGAAAGAATGGTGTTTGGCGATGGATTGGTGAGGACTGGCGCCGGATCGAGGGCCCTCTGTCCATCATTGATGGAAACGGGACCATGCTGATCTGCGGTGACGCAATTGGCACCGCCCGAAGAGACGCTCGTCGTTGCAGAGATAGGGTTGGGAGGAATCGAAGGGTTCCCGTCCTCAACGAGTGTTGCTGGCGATAGGATATGAGGGGTCGAACTGGTTGCTGTGGGATGGATGGCTGAGGTATTACCCGTACCGGCGGTTGGAGAGGGAACTGGCAGAGCGCCTTCGGATGACGATGTGATGACCTCCATAGCATCTATCTGACGGGTGGCCATAGCCCTCGCTTTTCGAATGTGAGGAGCTATGATAACAAAATATCAATATGTCAAAATGAGAAAGAAAGAGACGGCGAGACGTACGAAAGGAACCAACCAAATGCTTAGAGAAGGGGATGCTGACGTTCTGTTTGAAGTCTGGGTATGACTCTTCGAAGGTATAGCCGGCCTCGTTCTTAGGCCCAAAGTAATACCTTGAGATATGAATGTGATGAGGTATATCGGCAAAGAGTGACATCAATCACGTACTGTTCCATGTACACTTTCCCATCAACTGCTGGCGTTGGCCCACCTGCCATGGCAAAGATTATCCATCCGGTAGCATCTACACACCCTCCCATGATCTTCTCCATGAACTTTGGAAGGAGCGAGATTGCGCTAAAGTGCACAATCCAAGTCAGTGAAGCGAATGAGGATCGTAAAACAACAACGTACACTTGCATCTCTTCAGGGGTAGGCAGTCGTTTCTTGGGGGCTGAGCCATCGAGTTCCATGTCCTGGGTTTGGGACTGACGGCCGGGCTGATGCTTCAAACGCCAATCGGCAATGTATTCGTCGACCTTGGCTAAGACCTCGGGAGATTCCGCTTTGAACAACGCTTGACTGATCTTGCGCCGTTTGGTGAGAAGATCTGCGGGGGTGGCTGATTCGATCCCGTCGACGTCGAACTCCTGTTGGATTGCCTCTTTGACTCGGTCAGGATACAGAATCTGATAGGCCTCGACCTTCTGGTTAGCCCGCCCGGCCTCCTTCTTCGTTGGTTCGATATTCATCAACTGAACGAGGGCTCCAAAATCACCAGCAGGTGTATGACGAGAACCCTTGCGGCTGCCACGGTGCGGATTCTTAGTGACGACGCTGAGTCGTCTGTAGTTGAACCACGTGAGGATTTGCTTGATGAAGTACTGGTAAGTGCTCATAGCGTCGATGTATCCAAATAATTTTGACATACCTTTTTGCGAGCCTCTTTGGAGGCATTTAGCTCCTTTTGTTCTTCGTCGGTGAGTTTGTCGGTCACGGATTTGTCGGGGAAGACATAAGAAAGAGTAGGGTACTCGGCAAACCACTGCGGGTATATTTTCTTGAGAAAGAATCCAACCTCATTGGATTTTTGAGCGTGATGAAATGCAGGAAGTTGTTTGGTGAGCCATGCAAATTGTCCTGGGGTCGTCCACGTCTTTGGAGGCATATTGGAATGGGGGGGATTCTGGACTAATTTTTTTTTTTTTTTTTTTTTTTTTATGAAGCCGATATATCATCCAAGATTCAAACATCGACGCACGGACACCAGCAGCCAGCTGGGCAAACACATGATTGGAATCGCAGCATGGGTCATGATCCGTGAAGACGGTCAAGAGAACCAGATGAAATCCAATTCATATAGGGGCACATCGATATTAGTCGGTCCGGGGTGATCTCAGATCTCAGTCCACATCGACAGTGCGACTAATAATTGTCAAGATTTTCTGTGAGTTTACTCCCACCCCATTCTTTCTTTCTTTCTCGCTCCAGTATGTCCAACGATCCAATCCCCAACACTGCTGCAGCGTTGGAGGCAACCTTGCCCCAACTCATTGATGCTGTCCAGCTTATGCAAGGCGGTAAGTCAATGATGTTGTTTGTTCCATTCCCTTGAGACTGACATTGTGTAGCTGTCAGCTCCTTCAACTTACTCGTCGAGTCCAACACCCGAGTTTCCGAAAGTATGTTCTCTTTCTTCGTTCATCTATGATTGTTACTTAGTATATCACTCCCAGGTCTCTGCATTGCTCTGAATGCGGTCATAGCAAGCGCTAATGGTAAGCGCGCTTAAGCTGTCATTTATTGTTTGGGCACCCACTAATCATTGTACTCTGTCAGAACGTGCTCGTGCGTCCTCCGCAACGGCTGCCACTGCCCCAGCTCAGGCATCCGACCCGTCTCCCACCACTGGAGGTACAGGTGCTCCCCAAGCAACCCCGGCAAGTTCGACTCCAGAAGGCCTCGCCACCACAGTTCCTTCCTCAACGTTGTCTGGTCACGTCAACTCTTTGCGTGCTCTTCAGAACATGTTGGACTCTCGCTCGACTATCGCAGGCGTTGAGTGTGATCCACTTCCCGAGCCTCACTATGCCGTGATTGTTGGTCGTAACCCCGGAGTGTTCCAGGGATCGTGAGTTACTCAAATTATGATACTTGCCGCTTGTACTTATTCCCTTATCCCAAGTGATGGAGTTCCCGAGAATGTTGACCGCATCCCCGGAAACAGGGTCATTCGCATCACCACTGGACGTCAAGATGCATTAGATCGCTTCAACGCATTACTGCGTGCTGGGCAAGTAGAGCGCGTCCAGCTTGTTGTTAAACGCTCCATCCTTCAACCAGGCGACTCAGGCATCCCTGGCGTTTAGTGACCAACGTAGCACGTAGCATATGGTAGCATATCACGGCGCAGCATTTTTGTCCTCGCATAGTCATACAAAATGTATCGACCAATGAATCTGACTAAAGCTTGAACGTTCAACTTGCATACAACTACTACCCAGTGAGTCAGTCACGTATGTATATAACAATACATATTTCAACTCTCGCTAGTATGCATTCGGACTCTAACCGATACACATATATATGCATATATGCTCTAACCAATATGCATATAAATGGGTATTTACTCTAGCCGATATGCATATTTACTCTAACTAATATGTGTATCTATTCTAACTAGTGTGTATTTCCAATCTAACAGATATCAGATATGTCGTCTCAAATGTGCGTTCCCACTGTGATCGACTCAAAAGTGTGCCTAATACTATTCCAGCTCAATAGAGATTACTATCCAGAAAGACTAGTGTTAGTCTACCGATTTCCTATACTTCTCGTATCCGTACCGCCAGTCAGCAGGGGGTTCCCAATCAGATGGGGGCGAGGAAGGGGGTAGTTCGTCAGAGGGAATCGGCTCTTTGTAACCGTCGATGATGTTGTTGGTTAATGTGATGTTGGTGACTATCGTTACGAACATGTCCATGGCGGTTTCCCATCTGTCCGAATGCCCACTCACTTCGAAGGAGAGCTTCCGTATCATGCCCTGTAGCCTGGTGAATATCTGCTTCGCTGCCTTGTGATGATTATACATCACTTCCTCAAGCTCGGAATCCATGAACGGACTTGCCCCAAGCCAACCCCGCCTGATGCTATGAAGTTCATAAATCCTGAGGGTCACAGGCCTTGAGTCACGCTCCCAACGGTCGAATCGTTTCTTGAGGGTGTCGAATTCTTTGACTAGTTTTGGAGAGATTATTGACTCGGATGGCATAGTGTTCTCTCTGGAGTTCGTGATAGACGCCTCGATTCGTGTAATTGGTGAATGGTAGAGTCTCGGGGGTGGTGCCAAAGGAGTTTTTGCCGCCTTTATCAGTGCACAGACATTGTTGATACTAGGGAAATGCAGTGATGAGCGCTTGTAGTCGATGAGACAGGTTATACCACTACTCACCTTTGTGTCATCCTCCGTTCTCTCATGCGCGCTGCATTTGCTGCATTAATCCTTGCTCGATGTCTTAACTGTCAATTAGTTACATGTTGTAAAGTATCACTCAGAAAAATTTGTACTTCTCTCGGAAACGCTGATACTTCGTCTTTCCATCGGGCCCAACTTTCACCTTTGGCTTTGGTTTTTTGGGATGAATCGGATGGGAGTTTGAGGTGGCTTTGACTGGGCTTTGTGATTTAGGCATCACTGGTAAAGAGCGATCAAGGTAAGACGTTGGTAGGACGACTGGTTGGGTTGTGCACAAGTCGCACACAATCAAAATAGTGTGCGACTCAATCAAGATGTAGGCGACTGTTCAAAAAAGGCAATCGCGCATGCGCACGCACCCAGCGCGCACCATGTTCTCCGCGCGCTTACCCGTCTGTGGATGTAAAACCACCCAAATATCTATTCATTGGTGTCTCAAAGAGTAGTCTGATACTCATGAAGTATATATTCGGTGAATCACCTCTTTTTTGATTGATATAATTTGCACTTATATTGACCAGAGTAACATCATGTTTGATATCAACTTTACGGTGCTCTTTGGTATATATCTGCTATTACTTGGCCACAAAATTGTTCCGTCACCCTCAAACATCTCTCTGTCTCTTATAGAGTACAGACTAAATCTATAATTGACTATTCCACATTATCTAGAGGCCCTAGGGAATCATAAATATGCCTGAAAACACTTGATTTTGTCCGCAATTTTCAAGGCTTTAGAGCATCGAAAAGTGATCTAACATCGGACTTTAAGGGCCTGTCCTCATGGTAAGACCGTATTCATTCTTTGGTGCAAGTTTGAGCTGAATACATGCAGTAGAATTAGTACAGAAAGCATTTCATCCTTGGTCGCATCCTCCAGATTTGTGCACAACTCATTCGCACCGTGAGCGGAATATCAAAATAATGATCCATGATTGGACGGTAAGTGGTCGGAGTATCAAATATTCAAATCCTACTTATTCAAATCCGAGTCGGCTTCACAACTCATCTCTATTCCACACAAACCATGTCGGTGCTTGAGGACAAGGTTGCTGCCCTTCTCAACAAGTGCGGTGACGAGGAACTTATGGACTTCAAGGTCAAATTCTTAGGTGCGATTCTACTTGGTGACGCCTGCGAACCTACTCACAGAATACGGCCTCTACTAGGCATGCCAGAAGAGATCGCCAAACACCCATTCTTTGCCTCCAGTAATCTTTCTCGCTGGGGCTTTGTTGTTGATCAGTATGGAGACTATATTCGTGCGGCCATTGGACGCAGCGGAGCTCACAAAGAGGGGTACATATTTTAATGTTTGTTTTTCCGTCACGGTGTTGACTTTCATTATTTTGGTTAGACAGTCAGAAGGGCCTCCACCAGCGTACTCTGACCTGGACTCCAGCCGTTCTTCTTCGTCCTCTACATCCTCCCAGCCTTGGAGGATGCCATCTCTCAATTACGACTACAGTATCCCACTTCCGAAACGCAAATACAATCCTGATGCAGCCGAGGCACCAAAGAACACAAAGCGCATCCGCATGCGTCCCCTCGATGAATTCGACACAACTTCAAGCGATGACGAGGTCGCAGCAGCTTATAGTATGTATTGTCCTGTAATTCATGCGGCTTAGATGCGACTCATACTCTCTCACAGTCGTTCCAAAGCCTACCGTCAAAAAGAAGCAAGTTGCACGTCCAAGTCCCCCTCTTCGCGAGCACATTGACGAAACCGGCCGTGTGTTCATTGACCTTACCTCACCCTAGATCTAAACCTGATGTCTTGGGCCGCGGGTAGTACTAAAACGTAGATACTGTACCCGTGAAATCATTGCAATAAATTCGTTGTCATGTGTTGTTGGAAATGGTCCTTGCGATAGGGGAAATTTCATTGATTGTAGAACGGCGACATTTCGTCGTCACTCTTACCCATATAGCCTGATAAATTTCATCATGCAAACTTGGTCAACGATAACCTTCAAGTTCTTACAAGCTGCACAACTAGAACATGCCAAAGCAGACAAAAGGTACGTAAGTAGATATTGTTTCTTTTCCTGTACTTAATTGATCTCAGATCGCAAACGCTCACGGCTAGTTGTCGCACCATCCTCGCGCCGCCTGAGATCCTCGGCTCAACTCCTGAACCCAGCTTCTACTCCCCTGGATTCCGTTCTTCCGCCAGCAAGCCAGTCACCGACGTTCGGTTTCATCTCTAACGAGGGCAAGCTTTGCTTCACACATGAGCAAATAATGTAAGTTGCGAACTTCCATCCAGTACATCCAAAAAATACTTACCGGTATGCTGCAATGGCCTAGCCAATTGGCTGACGCGTGCATCAAAGAGCAACTTCGAACCGGCCAGCTAAGCCGAGCCGAGTACGAAAGGAACATCTTGGGTTGTCGCCAATAGGAAAGGGTATCAGTGATACATATTTGCCAGAATCAATATACATACTTGTTAGAACACATATGCATAGTGGTTGAAATTGGGATGGAAACCCTAGGACCCACCAGAGAGCAAACACATGGCCCCAAAAATCACAGTGCTCAGAGCCGTGTCATTTGATTGATACGCATAGGTTCAAGGGGGGATATTGACCTGTCGAAACAGAAATTTAATATCAGTTAGAGCAAAAATGCATACTCCTTAGAACCTCTATGCATATTTGGTAGAATATCGATGTTATTTGATTGATCAGTTATAATTAAGCATGAACTGTTTGATCACAAGATTTTGGGTGCAGTCGGTACCGTCAACTTGCCGTCAACGGACCTGAACGGACTCAATGTTATCGGACCTTGGCATAGATGGGACAGACACTCAGCAGAGGAAATATACATATTCACTAGAATCTATATGTATATATCTGCATACATGTTGGAATGTCAATGAATATCGTCTGATTGCTGGGCAATAATTAAGCAATAGACTATCGACCCCACGATAGCCAGCGAGTTCGATCAGTGTCGATCACTCGCGTGCGCACGGACTCAGTAGTCATTAATCAATACTCAGTCGGCCCGCGGCATCAATGCCAAGCAAATCCTTTCTCCCATCGCATCGCGTCAAAGAACTCAGGCGCACTTTCGCTTTCTAAATCTAATGGCAACAAGGTTCAAGCTACGGAAGGGCCTCACTGCTGTGGAGGATGAGCCAACGGAAGGTCAACCAATCAAGGTTCTGTCAACCAGTTACACTGTTCGCGACAATGTGATGAGCTCGCAATCAGAAATCTTTAAAACATTTTCCGATGAGTTACCACACGGGAGCGACCCAGGGCCAGCTATCGAAGAGTACCAATTAGAGGGACTTGAGGATTTTGTTGAAGAATACACCTGGGGAGGGCTTGATGATGTTGAGACTCCGGTGAAGAAAAAAAGAAAAGCAGTGAGTGCTATTGAAATTGGTACTCGAATATACACCAACGACTTGACAAGGAACATGCACTTGAGGACTGGGTGAAGCATAGAGAACAATTTCTCTCCGAGTTTCTTCGACTCGAAGGGAAGGATCCATCAACCAAATCCTGTACCGAGTGCCTTCTTGAAGGTGTCACGCTCTACCGTTGTCAGGATTGCGAGGGACTGGAACTTCTGTGCCAGGGGTGTGTTTTACAGTCGCACAGAAGGACTGGACTCCATCGCATCGAGGTGTGCGCAATTTCTAATATGTTACTCACAGTGACTGATGTCTTTCTTCTTATCACAGAAATGGGACGATAAGGGTGGTTATTTCACCCAAATTTCCCTCAGGTCGCTGGGCCATTCGTATCAATTAGGGCACCCCATTAGTCAGAAATGCCACTCCCCATCCCGTGCCTTTGGAGGAACATTCACGATTGTCGACATCAATGGAATTCACGATGTCGACCTCAGTTTTTGCGGGTGTGAGCAGTCAGAACATCATTTTGTTCAGCTTCTACGCTTTGGGTGGTTTCCGGCCACCACGGCTTTCCCTAGAACCGCTTTTACGATGCGGCTCCTCAAGTTCTTCCAGGTCCTCTCCTTTGAATCGAAGACGACGGGGTATGAATATTACCAGACAATACATCGTCTTACAGATAACACAGGTGTGGCAAAACTTAAGGTACGACAACATGTGAGACTCATGGTTTTAAATTGTTCACGATGTTTCTCTAGAATCGATACAGTGCACTTCTACGAGTGGTACGCGAATATCGACACCTTAAACTTCTCAAGAGGTCAGGTCGTGGACATGACCCTCAAGGAGCTGCAGGTACAGGCCAAGGAGAATGCGCCGTATTATGTCCTGCTTGCCCTCATCCGGGTATTAACCTTCCCCAGGGATGGGAGGATGCACCCCCGGAAAAACGGCACGTTGTCATTTTGTACAATACTACAGCCTTCACTCACCTAGTGTCTAGATATCTACATGCCCTATTCATTGGCTTGGATGCCAATTTCCGTCTCAAACGTCGAAACATATCAAGTACAGCGGCTGATCCAAGTCTCTCAAAGGGTTGGTCATATTTTGTTGAAGAAGACGAGTTCAAGGATTTCCTGAGTAAATTCGACTCGCTGACTGTTCAAGAGGTACGCCGCTGGTCTCTTTTCAGCGTTCTGTGGATCCTTATTCTGTTGACTTCACAGCCCAGTAAATGTTCAAATCACGATGCGGTCAATAAGGAGAGGGGGCGAGATGGATTTGCCGCTTCTGGTGTCGGTACATGCGACTGCACACGCCATGATATGAAACGCCCGACGTCGGTGGGTGATCTACAGAAGGGAGAAAGGTACGCCAGTCATGACAGCGTGGACTCAGTCCTCAGACAACGAGCATTGATCAATGCCCACAGATATGTAAACATGGACTATTTTTTCTTCTCAAGCCTCAATCACGACGACGTCGTGATGGTTGTTGTATCCTATGACATCGCGTGTCAGTGGTCAATAAAACTGTGGGAACGAATGCGTTCCTATCCCCACTCAATGCATGTAGATCATGAAAACAAGATGACGTTCCGATTCATGATCCCGAAGTTCCACCTCCCCGCACATACACGCCCCTGTAGGACAACTTACTCATTCAACTTTAACGAGAACGTAGGACGCACTGACGGGGAGGGTGTGGAACGCGGCTGGTCATTCATTAATGGCATTGCTGCTAGTACCAAGGAAATGAAGCCAGGATCTCGTCGGGACACAATCGACGATCACTTTGGCGACTGGAACTGGAAGAAGACCACCAAAATGGGTGTGTAAAAGTTTCTCACTGGTAATCTGAGCACAAGACTGATAACCATTAAAGTTACTTCGATTTTGCGGCAGGTAGAGGAGGCTGTCCTTGAGGCCGCAGACCAAGCCGACAATCACGCCGAACTGACATCTGGAATAAAATCTGTCGACCTCGAGGAATGGCAAAGGCAGCTGACGGCATGGCACAGGGATTCCGAAAACAATTCCAACCCATTTGAACCGACATTGAAAGGTAATGTAATTTAAATTCTCAAGCGGCCGATGAGACGAGTATTAATCTGTTTGTTTGACTTGAAGCACTGTCACAAGATTCCGTGCGGCGTCAGCTGGCCCAAGAAGAGGATAATGATGCCGCCAAAGGTGTCGGCTTTGTTATGCACGAGGCCGTCTCTGCCAGCCATATGATCATCATGGGCCTCGAAATCGAGAATGACCAGTAAGAGCGTTGTATTTCAAGATCACTGATATGGTATTTACTATTGAAATTCTCAGAGCTCGCATACTCACCGAGTTCAAGGCTTTGTCACAACACGCTACCGAGAATCAGAAGGCTAAGTGGACTCTCAAGTCCACCATCTTACGACGGAAGATATCTTATTGGATTGAGATCCAGCAGAGATATATTCCGAGTGTCCATCTCCTTCGAATCCGGGCCGCAGATGCTGCCAAGGAATCTGAGGACGACATCAAAGTCTATGACGTCGCACTCCACCTCCCATCAACTTTACCCATCAATACCCCTTGCGATTCTCGCCTGCTGATGATCGAGTACAAACTGCGGTATGCGCAATGTACCGACTCGCTTGACAATCTACGAGATGGCCTCTGCCTGCGCGCGTACGTTCTTATCGACAAAGCGCGGTTCCAACGTGGTCAACGTGCAAACACGCGCTCGCAGGGACTCGTGGATCGTATTCAAGCCAAGATTAACAAGGCAGCCGAGCGGTACCGTTCCGGGAGGAAGGCAGTGACATCTCTTGCAGGTCGTCTGGGTTTAATTGGATGGGACAAGCATCTTCTCGATCTGAAGGATGCGGATATTCGAGCCCTTGCCGCAGATGAAATTACCCAAAAAGAAATGAAGGATCGAAGGATGGAAAAAAGAAAAAACGGCACCACTAGTACTAGGGAATCCGTCCAGCAGCCAGCTTCAGAAGGGAGGAGGACGGTATCCTGGATCTGGATGCGCATGGGAGGGGAGGCGGACCTGAGTGAGGAATCTCGTCTTCACGAAAGTGAGTGGTGATTTGATTTAATCTTTGATTGCTTCCACTTACTCGTGACACAGGTCTCAGAATCGAGTGGTGTAAATCCATATCCCGGCGGGATCGATGGCGAGAGGAGGTTGAGCTACTCCTCGAGGAGAGAAAGCGGATATTGAAGTTTTTCCTATATCAAGAGGAGACGTGGTCTCGAAAGGCAGAAGGGGACCAGTCATGGATGTTACCTGAGGTCCCATATGACGCTGTTGCGGTGAGTGGCCGTGTGGCATTTGCGCGAGAACAATCAGCGCAATTTCGGAAGATGCGTCTCCACTGTATTGACATGTGGCAGAACATCGACCTGTTTGTCAGCCAAAAGGGGGAAGGGGTCAAGATCGTGCCAAAGACAAGGGTAGATGGAAGTAGTTTAGATGCTGTAGCCAATGAGTCTGAGGACGATGAAAGCTAGTAATTTGTCGACAGCTTCAAATTACGACGTCTTCTTTTCAATTGAAGTGCTTTGGAGTGGGCCAGAAGCGGGGTACTAAATTTTATTATTAGCATTGTCGAAAACAGCGCTGTTCGAGAAATTGACGAACATATTCAATCATCAGCGCTTCAGCCGTGTATTGTATATGTGTAAGTGGTATTGGATGTTCGATCTGGCGGAATGTTAAGTAGACTCTCTCAGGAGCCTGGATTGTTCGCGCCCGCCCAAAAAAGGGACAAAATGTTACAACAAAAAATGAATGAAATAAAACTCGATCTATCCGAATCGAACACACGCCTTCAGAGGAAATGAGCGACAGCGGTACTCACAGACCCACACCTCTAGACCAGTACACCATACCTGCTTCGGCTGTAAGATTAAAAAATAATATACCCCCCAGCAGACAACAATCAACATGGCCTGGGTCGGACACGACGACACACGATCGCGACACGACTCGGACGGCGTCGCCGGTCGGCGGCAACTTGAACATTGAGGTAACATACAGCTCTGTAATATAAAGGTGCTAAGCTAATAATGCAGAAGAAGATTATACATTGCCTACATAGAGCAGTGCGGTCGGCGAATATGCACTCGATATCGGAAATGATCGTTGGTGCTGACACTTTTGGAAGTGGCGGGGAGCGTTGGGGGAGCCGTTTTCGGTCTCTCTGCTATGCCAAAATAGTCTTATCTGACGACTAGCTATCTTAGCACTTACATTCCGGCTTAAACATATCAAGCTTAGTCATTCGCTCTCTAAGTAGCCAGGGAGGGAGTACCAGTTACAGCGAGCGCTGATTGCGTACTCTAATTAGAAGAAAATATGCATATGTGAGCACTCTGATTAGAGCAATAATGCATACACTGGCATACTCTAACTAGAGCAGGATATGCATATTCATGGTATCATGTAGTG
>JAIFHD010002238.1:0-71080 GCA_019721455.1 Psilocybe mexicana
TGACACGACTTGTCACCGCATCACACACTACCCAATGTAGCCTCAACGTGCCTCAACAACGACGACGACAGTCGCAACGCTCATTTAAAACACCCAGGATGGATCAAACTATATACTACCAGTGAAAAACTTTGAAAACCCGCAAGGTTCAAAAAAAAAATTCTTTTCAAGGGCGTGCTGGGGAAGTGCAGGGCAACCACGCCCAGCACGCCCGTGCCACGGCTTTTTCTGGTTGCCCAACCCCGAGCGATCAGAAACCGGCACACTGGGTTGACAACGCGGGCTCGTCCTTTGTCAATCCATGGAAAAGCTGGCGAGAGCCTGTGTTTAGAGAAAAAATTCGCGTGAGTGCACATTCCGATGAAGATGGTGGACGCCATGCTAATTATCAAAGCGGTACAACGGCAGGCCATCCAAGCTCTAATGAATCTCCCCAAACCGCCCAAGAACATCGATACCTTGATGCCAATACGGACCCCAACGTGGGGTTTGCCTCGCGATGACAAGGAAGGGACGCAGGCCCCCGCGGAAAATGACGCAAAGATCAAAACAACGTGGCTTGGGCATGCCTGCTTTCTCGTCGAACTTCCAGGCTCTGCCGGGGAACGAGGGGTGAGGATCTTGTTCGACCCCGTCTTCAGCGATAGATGCTCTCCTAGTCAGTACGTGGGGCCTAAACGGTACACCCGTGCGTAAAACAGTGCAGTCTTCTACGACTGTGTTCCTAAAGTGTCGCGCAACATAACAGCACCGCCCTGCAAAATTGAAGATATCCCTGAGATCGATGCTGTACTAATTTCTGTGAGTAACGTGGTTTGACTGGTTTTCATTACATTCCTCTCACCATTTTTTTTTTTTTTTTGGTTGGAGAGCACAATCACTACGACCAGTAAGTGTACCCAGTATGACTTAAAGTCCGTAGAGCAAAGGTTCTCACTCCTTTGCGCATTTTCTTAATACTTTGAAAGTCTCGATACCCACACGATTCGCACACTTTTCAAACGCACAAATCGCACCCCCCATTTCTTCGCTCCTCTGGGGAACAAGCCCTGGTTCCAATCTCTTGGGATTCCTTCCTCCCATACACATGATATGGATTGGTGGGAGTCTAAGCGTCTCGTCATCAGCAAATCCGACGACGGACAGGCAGAAAATATTAAGAGCCCTTTCCCGCAGCTCGCCGTTGACATTACATGTACACCTGGTCAACATTCTACAGGTAGAACAATATGGGACCGCTTCAATACCCTATGGGCGGGCTGGGCCGTTGAAGAGGTTATCACAGAGAAGGAGGGCTCGAAGTCGCCGAAGAGGGTCTACTTTGCTGGTGACACGGCTTATAGGTCCGTTCTAAATGATGGTGAAGACGAGGACACAGTACCCGTTTGCCCCGCCTTCGAGGACATTGGTAAACGGTTTGGTGGGTTTGATGTTGCACTCATCCCAATCGGGTGAGCATATCCTTCGATTATTCTGTGGACACTGGAAAGACAGCTTATCTTATGATCCTCCAGAGCATATCTTCCTCGGAATTACATGTCACGAATACACTGTGCACCCCAGGATAGTGTTTTGCTGTTCAAGGACATCAAAGCCAAGAAGGCGATTGGCATGCATTGGGGGTATGTATTTATTATACCGTCCAACAAAACATCTGGTCTGATTTTATTTACCAGTACCTGGATACTGACAAGTGAAGACGTCACGGAGCCACCGAGACGTCTCGCTGAGGAGTGCAAGAAGAAAGGCATTGAGGACGGTGATTTCGTGGTGTGCGATATTGGGGAAACTCTATGGTTCTGATTGAACAGGGATGTATAGATATCTAGACGTCTGCCCACTCATTGGTTGCGACTAGGTTTTGCAGAGGTTTAGGTTAAAGCGATGCAGCTCGAGAATGATTTTCTTTTGATACGGCATGATTCTGACTGTCTGATATGGTTTTTATGTCATTGGCAAATGTTCTGGACGCAGTGCTACATCTTAGCAACATTTTTTGAATATATTTCTGCCATCAAGTGGGGGACTAAGTACTTATTCTCCATTGCTGGCCTCGAACTTCAGCCAAGACTCCACCCGGGATGGACCTTGGCGTTCTTCGAGTATGACCTTGGAACCTGTAGAAGAATTAGGCACATTAAGCCTTGGCTGGATTCTGAGGGATTACGCCCTTTGCAGTTGCTCTGGACAGTTTCCAAAGCTTATTCTGAAAGGGGGCTACCGGTTTCTGGCAGCCTTCGGCGTTGATTATGACTTGCTAATAGGTACTCTTATCCTCAAGGATTTTACCCCAGGACGCACTAAGAGAGCTTCGGCTCAAAGTACATAGGAAACTTCAAATTGAAAGGGCTTGAAAGCTTGAGTCCTAAGAGAAAGTTCAGTCATGGTCCTGCTTCAATGATTGCGGTGAAGGCTTGGGTGAAGTCAGATTTTATACAGTTCATGACTGACTTAGGAATTGAAATATGCTTCAATGTTCAAGAAGAGCCTCCCCAGTAATCTGTGGCTTGCGAGTTCACATTGCCGGCTGTCACTGGTGTTGTAACGTCGAATATTTGAACAGTCATCGCAAGCGCCCGTGGCAGTTATAAATAGAACCGCACCAACAGACTGCTAGTGTCACCGGATGTGGGCAACAGGAGTCTATTCAGCGCTGCTTCTCCGACTATCCGACTAAGTGTCCACGCCTCATCTTTCCTTTGCAGGGCCTTTTTATTCGTCGTGGAGTCGAAATAAATTGAAAGGTTGAATGAGCTAAGCGCCTGAGATTTCCCATTGACAACTTGGTCCCACCTTAAATCCGGAAGAACACAACTGAATAGCAATAGTTTTAATCCCAACTCTCGAACACTGTTCTTTTGGGGCATTACCTACACTCTGAAACGTCACGACAGCCTTCCTCGTCCCTCACCAAAGGCGTTGTAGGTGGGTCAATTCAAAAGATACTAGGGATGTTTGATTTGGCACAAGGGAGAAAACCTCCCAAATTTCAGCAAATCCCCTTTCTTGATCCTCAATCTCGTTGTAGTGCTCCGTTGATTCAGATTCCGGCAAACGCGTTCCGTCTCTAATTCCTGCGAGGGCCCAGTAATTTGCGTGTTAGATGATCATTACACACTGAACTCCCATTCCTCTGAGCAACCGTTTCAAAGGGCAACAGACCGTCAACGGAAAACAAATACATAGCTTGGGAACAAGTAAGCCTTCATTGTATGAAATAACACAAGAAGACTCGGTGTTTCCCTGCGATTGGGAATCCTGAAATATTTTAGATGGAAGCTCATTACGAAATTCCACCGGCTAAGCGGGTATACAGCTCGCACGCAACTCTCGTTCGCTAATGAACTAACGAACGCTTGCCCAACTATTTCTCATCATTCACCAGGATTTTCTATGCTACGCATCTTCTTGAGGTGCCTGCTCGACGCAGTGGTGATGCCTGTTTCTCCTAGTCCCTGAACTCGCCGTAAATGCCGACTTGAATCATCCCACGGAAAGTCTTAGGCGAAAACGTGATGGGCGGCATGCCGTGATACACGATCTTTCGGGGACAATAGTCGAATTGTCGGATCGAACGGCATGATCGCAGCAATTGGTTTGAAATTCTTACATTTCTTCCATCTATGCAAGCCTTTCTAGGCATTTCGCGTCTTGGTTTATAACCACCAACAGCCTCTGCCACCTTGAATGTATCCCTGATCCCCCACAAGCCCAATCTCCCTTCCTTCTATTGCCAATTCGTTTCGTATTTTATGCGACAAGATTAGGACATTGGATCGACCCCTTCCCACCCGCTCATAGCCTTGTCTGTTCCGCAGATATTTTAGAAACGGCTTCACCCCGTTTTAATCCACTGTCGTGTGTCCTGTGTTCAAAAGGAACCAGTTAGACCTTCTCTGCTTCCGGAAATTCCACCCATGCGTTCCACATCCTGGGCCCCACATATTGCTCCCAACTCCCTGCTAACGTGGGGGTTAACTCTTCTTACGGCGTCGGTTGCTGCTCAGAGTCTTACGGATGGGCAGATCGATGTTATTAGTACGCGTTTGGCGGAGGCCGCGCTGGAGAGGTGCGTATATCAACCATACCTCTCTATTGAATTCCAACCTTTCCCGACAGTTGGGAGCTTGGCACTCGTGCCCAAACGATTCTCGAGTTAAACGCAACTCAGTATTCCGTCTTCGCAACATCGTCACTTCCCCCTCCCAAAACCATACCTCAGTCTCTGGTCTCATCGAACGGACTCGCCCCATTCTTCGACATTGCCAAACAGGTCGTCGCGAACCGCTCCACGGCCAACAACAACGCCGTTGGCCCACAACCGCTGTTACCGGACGGAAGTGCTGGGGACCCGGCATCGATAGGGGTGGCAGTTTTGCTGGCAGATTGGACTGGGCAGGATAGAGGACAGTTGGACTACGCAGGAGCCGCCAAGGATCAACTCGACTATCTCTTGAATGTTGTTCCAAGAACATCAGATGGTGCTATCTCACATCGAGTGTCCGAGGTTCAGCTATGGTTCGTGCCCATTAATCATTCCTTATGCCAAGGCCAAGTGTGTCTTTACTAATGCTTGTCGTTAGGAGTGATTCCGTCTACATGGTCCCACCTTTCCTGGCGTACTATGGTGTTCTTACACGGAATCGTACCCTCGTTGCGGAAGCGTACAATCAAATTAAGCTGTATCGAGGCCATCTACGGGACGACTCAACAGGCATGTGGCGGCACGTTCTACTTGGTGGCACATGGAATGATCCTGGATTCTGGTGTACGGGTGAGGATGCCCTTGTCCTCTTATCTTATCCTTGTGATTAAACCTTTGGTGCAATAGGTCAAGGATGGGCAGCTGCAGGGATGCTGCGTGTTTATTCAACGATCCATCGCTCTGAGTATGCCAACACCTTCAAAAATGAGCAGAAAGACCTCTCAAATTGGATCACCGAGATTCATGCGGCCGTTTACCCCCACCTTGTGAGTTATCATCCTATAACGATCTCCCTTGACATCGGCATATTCATCTAAAAATAAAATTCTCACTTATTTTCGTCCAGGATGATACCAATATATTTACCAACTACCCAGACCAACCGGTGACATCCTCAGGGAACTTCTACGACGCCTCATGTACGACGCTCATCGCCAGCACCGTTTACCGTGCCGCCCGGGTGATCAAGGACGGCTCGCACATCTCCTTTGCCGACCGTTCACGCAAGACGCTCTTCAACTCCTCCTCCTCACCACTCACCACTAACTCAAGCTCAGCACTCGATGGGTACGCGCACTTCACCAGTGACGGATGGCTACAGCCTGTCGTAAATCCCCACTCGTTTGGACAGGAAGGCAACAAGAGTGCGGAGGGCCAGGCGTTTGTTGTCCAGCTCCATGCAGGTTACCGGGAGTGGATTGAGAGTGGGCAGCGTACGAGTGGGGCCTTGGCCGCTGCGCCTACTGGCCTCGTGTCCTTCGCTTTGATGTTGCTTGGTGCACTATGGCTGACCTAAAACCACTGTTCTTATTCATACCATTGGACATTTAAGTTATGGTGAGTTCAGATTTCCCATGTGTTCCTCGACCATGTCTTGACTGTCTACCCCTTGCAGAAATGATTTAAGTTAAAAATGTAATCCCCCTTAGTGTATTTCTTTCTCTCCGCCCGTGTCTTTTCGACACATTTTATTCGTCGTCCACCTTTGGCCCATTCCTTTCCCCCTACACTCTTTCTAGTATGGACTCTGACCTTGATAAAAATACCGACTCCGACGAAGTCACTGACATCATGATGTACGTACGTACGTAGTTCATATCATGCACGCTCCCGTTTTACTAGGACTTTTTATAGAACATAATGTTGTTTCACAGAACATAATGCAATTATTTCAACTAGTAGAATCCTCGATTGAAAATTCGTAAACATTTCAAAAGGGTACAAACCTGGTCGTTGGGGTTCACCTGGTCAGACACCAAGGCAACACAAAGCATAGTCGTCCAACGAGTCGCAAACCTCAGCAAATCCGTCACCAAGCCCACCGCCTACGGAAACTGAGGGTGTCATGGGCCCAGTCTTTCTCCTCGCCCAAAGCGGAAATGTTGCGGGGTTCGCAGCCCACGTAACAAACACCAACCTCATCTTCGATGCCACAGCGTTCCGCGCTTGCTCTCTTTCGATGTCTGTCACCTTGTCTCCGGAGTCGTCCTTCATGTTCTCGCTGGCTTGCAAGATGGATGCGGTTAAACGCCATGCAGACCTCTCGTCTCTGTCCTTTATCGCTTCTTCAAGATAAAGACGAAATTTATGGACGTTCCCAATAGCGCCGTAGCACATCGCAAGGATGTCGACGTGAAACCCGACATCACGTTGGTGACAAGGGACAAATGGGAGTCCGGGCGTTTCGTGAGGTGGAGAGGACATACCGTCATGTGAAAGATCGGCTTGAAATGTTGCGAGATGGGGTGAAACGGTATGCGGTTGAGTGTCAAGAATCTGGAGGCCCTCTTGTGCGATGAGACGCAGAGCCTTTTCGTGTACTGCCGTCAGGGCGTATTCGGGGATAGACTGGTCTCTGAGCCATTGCTTCAAATCTATGACGATGGAAATCAATCATCAGGCTGCCAAGCACAACTACGTTGAAAAAAAAAAAAAAAAAAAAAAAAAAGACGAACGCGAAATGCTACTCTGAAATCGAAGGAGATATTCCCGTGCAGAGTCTCCTTCAACAGCAAGCCCTTGATCGACATCTACGGCCTTTCCTCCCTCGGCATCGTGAGGCCGGCAACTTCTACAGAGACACCTAAAACCTTTGACGAACTCTAGTGTCGTCTGTCGTTCATTGTATGGAAGTTCTGGGGGGACTAAAGAGATTGTGATCTCTTCACCTGGAGCAATAGGCCGTACAGCGCGAATGATGATAGAAAATGAATTTGGATCCCAGCGCCATAAGGCATTGGGCCTACAGCTAAAGTAATATCGTTGAGTAAGCATATGGGACTTGCAGCTGAATGAGAGGCCGACATACCTATGCTGGATCTTGCTCGCCTGGATGAAAAATCCGCGATGTGCAGAGAGCTCACCGCGTGGATTAGATTCTTCCGGAACGACAAGCTCAATTAAATATGAGTGACGGACAACGATGTCCTCATAATCACAAGAGTCGTTGAGATGTTCATCGAGTTCTTCTTCTGACAAAGGTGGCCTGCCATTGAATTCGCGTACAGCGTTACGGGCGTTTGGACTGAGGCGACGGAAGGCCTCAAGATACAACTTCTTGTGTGGACCATCGAGGGCGATGAGAAATGGAAATATGGCGCAGGGTCGCTCAACGAGAATGAGTTGGTGAGTTGATATGTGCTGTTGAGCGAACATGGAATAGCCACACCCATGATTCACAAAAGAGGTTTGATCGCCAACATAAGATGTCGCAAACAATCCAGGCTGGGCCATAGGCTGAGGTGAAAGCCGATGTGGCTTCGAGGGGGCGAAGAAGAATGCCGAAAGGGATCTTTCTGTCAGAGTTACACACTCCTCCGACTGTCCATAGAGCGGGGGAACAGAACATTCAGGATATCCCAGATTAGCAGAGGCCAAAAGAACCTTTCGCACGACGTACACCCGGTCTTGAGCGTAACTCGCAAAATCGAAGTTGTCCAAGCTCAAGTATTTCTGCACCGTAGCGTTGATATCCGCACAAATGGATGCGTCGGGTTGTTCGATCGAGCAGAAACTCGTTTCCTTGAGAGAGTCTGTGGGTTTAAGTGGGCCAGATGAGTGGAATGGGACACGAGGAGGGTTCTTGTCGAATTCGCAGGGAGGGAGCCTGAGAGCGAGAGAGTCGTCGAGGTGTGATCTTGCTTTGGTCGACACCCGTGGAGAGTTCGTTACATCTCCATCATGATTTATGTCCCGAGACGCAGGCTTGGGATGATATTGAGTCGAGTCACCTTTACGGTGAAGACCTGACGCTCGGTTTGTTCGACTTGTCGTGGAAGGTGGGAGAGGCGACGCCGCGGAATGAGAAATAGATGAGTTTGTTCGAAATGGTCGACTGGGAGGCGGGTCGATACCCTTTCGTGAGTCTGAAATTACCAGGTCCACAGCAGTGAACCTAACACGCTTCAACCCATTCACAGAAGCGGTGTCGGACAGTTCCTGACATGTTGTGTCGCTCGGAGTTTGCTCCTGAAGGGTGCTAGTAGAGGAAACCGACGAGGAAGCCAATCTCGAAGTAATACCGGGTCTGTAGGGGCCCTGGCATGGTTCATGGTGGAATGATCGATAATCCATTTGTGAAAGTGGGATGGTGAAAAAAAGAGGTTTACGGAGGTTGGTGTTCTTCCTTTAAACTTGGACCGGTCATTCTGATCGTCAACTGAGAAAGGCAGCTAAAGATACAGTGGTCAGCAGGAGGTTGAACGCGCGAATAGCACGAGGATCGGAAGGAATGATGGGGTGGAAAGTATCGGGGATGAATGTACCCATACTCGCAAAAGAATCAAGCGATGCGGTTTTCAGGCGGACGAGCATTGTCGTGGTTGAGAAATTTTGTAATGGCGAGTAGTAACGACTCCTCCACCGTCCGGAGCGTGTCTATCCCGCCATTTAGTGGGGTCGTGATCGCGATTGACCGATACTAACGAACTGGATCCGGTAGGGTTCTGGAGACGATCCACCTAATTCTTCGCGGGTATAAGTCATGGTTGGTGGCCTTCATAGGTACTACCTGAGCCAGGACGAGTCATGCTGAGTATTTCTCGTGGTTTGTGCGTTCAAGTAGGCTGGGTAGTGCCCAGTGCTGGCCTATTTACAAAATGAAATAGTTAATAGTGGGCGCGCAAGCGGTGGAATGAGTCAAAGGGAGTGCTGGCGGAGTGCAATTTGGTCAACAAATCGGACCTTGGATTTCGCAACGAGGGAGCTAATAACGTACAATCCATCTCTTGCAGACACTATCAAAATCTTGGACCAGAATTGCAACACCTCACTCAGTAAACAAGTGGAATTAGGTCTGGGTACACACTCTATTTGTCGTCAAAACCATAAGGTCTCTCCAATATCACACACTACAAAATCGCCATCGTTGATCCCTTGTTTCTTACACTCCTCGGCGAGACGTTTCGGTGGCTCCGTGACATCTTCAGTGGTTAATACCCAGGTACCCCAATGCATGCCAATCGCTTTCTTGGCTTTGATGTCCTTGAAAAGCATAACACTGTCCTGGGGTGCACAGTGTATCCGTGACATGTAATCTCGAGGGAGATACGCTCTGATGGATAGAATTAGCAATGTCCACGAACACTTGAAGAAAAAAAGGCTCACCCAATTGGGATGAGTGCAACATCAAACCCGCCAAATCGTTTGCCGATAGCCTCGAATGCAGGACAAACAGGCACTTTATTTTCATCCTCACCATCCAGTACGGATCTATACGCCGTGTCACCACCGAAGTAGACTTTCTTCCCAGCCCTCGAGCCTGCTCCCTCTTCGACGACCTCCTCGACGACCCAGCCAGCCCAGAGGGTTCTAAAGTGGTCCCACATTGTCCTCCCTGTAAAATGTTGTCCGGGAGTGCATGTGATGTCGACCGTGAGCTTCGGGGAAGCGCTGCCATCACGATCTGACTTGTCGTTGTCGGATTTGCTGATGACGAGACGTTTGGATTCCCACCAGTCCATGTCGTGCGTGTGTGAGGTGGGAATTCCTAGAGATTGGAACCAGGGTTTGTTTCCTAGAGGTGCGAAGAAATGGGGTGTGCGATTCGTGCGTTTGAACAGTGTGCGAATGGTGTGAGTATCAAGACTTGATAAAAAGGTAAGAAACCTGCTTAAACATAACAATATCTAGCTTACTGGTCGTAGTGGTTATGCTATCGAGAACTAAGTCAACATGAACGGAAATGAGTCAAGACAATAACGACTCACAGAGATGACAACAGCATCGATTTCAGGTATGTCCTCGATCTTACATGGCGGTTCTTCATCGTTCAAGACCAGTCAATAAGCAGCCAACAAAAGAATATAGTTTCACGCACGAGTAAACCGCTTGGGGCCAACATACTGACTAGGCGAGCATCTGTCGCTGAATACAGGGTCAAACAATATCCTTACTCCTCGTTCACCGACCGCATCAGGTGAAGAGGGAAGCTCAACGAGAAAGCATGCATGCCCCAGCCACGTTGTCTTGATCTTTGCAGCATTTTCCGCTGAGGCATGTGTCCCCTCCTTGTCGTCGCCAGCAGGCAAACCCCACGTTGGGGTCCGCACTGGCATCAAAGTACCGATGTCCTTGGGCGGTTTTGGGAAAGTCAAGATAGTATGAAAAAGCTGATACAACGGGGGTGTTTAGAAGCATTTTCGCGATTTTTTGGATGATTCCCTTACACCGAGCTTGTCTTTGAACCCAGGCGCCCGCCAGCTTTTCCATGGATTTACGAAGGATGAACCAGCTTCGTCGACCCAGTGTGCCGGTTTCTGACCGCTTGGGGTGGGATTCGGGTCCTTGGTTGGGTTGTCAGTAACCTTAAGCATATATTGTAACGCTGGGAGTTTGGTGTTCGACATGGAATAGAGTCGCAGCAAGAGAGTCAAGACCGAGGTGTTGGTAGGAAGGAAAAGAGAAGAATGCCAAGCGTGACATACGTATTTCGGCAATTGATAGGGGCACGCGGCATTATAAATTAATATAATGTCCTCGTGCCGTGCAAGTGCCGTGGAGAGATGAACAGAACGATATTGGTCCAAAAATTATGAACAAGGAGATAAGCTAAGGACTTTAGGATGTGATAGCACGGACAACGTAGTGTAAGTTTGGTAGTAATTCTGGGGTTCCAATGTATAGTTGTTGAATTCATTGTGAATCTACATGTTCGTGGCTACTGCAGATTCGGGACTCTTGCCCTTCGATCCACCTAATTTATATACTACACTAGTGGTACACCGACCACCTACATCTGAGGAATCATCGGGTTCAAAAGTATTCCTTTGAATTGTGTAGGCGCTTGATCTTGATAGCGCCCGACTTGTATCCCGGATGTTGCGGTTATTGTTCAGCTCGCGAGGGAGTTAATTTCCATGTTTTGGTGCGTGAATACAGATGTAAAGGTGTACAATAGTGGTAAATGTATCTGTTAGGTTTGGGGAAGGCCGATGGTAGATTACTTACAATAAGTACTGTAGACTTGCTGTCGAAAACAAAGAAGCGAAAGAATGTTGCATACAGTACAGTGATGTACAACTCGGACAGATACAAACATGAAGTTAAACGAAAAATTATTGTTCTCAGTGAAATTCGGGGTATCAGAAGTTAAATCATATCAGATAATCACAGTTCAGCATCGTGTACCCTGAAAAAAATCAATATTTTCGTCAGCGCTATATCCCCACTCAAATAGACAAATGGAAAAAAATCTATACCTGAGAGGTATCGTTGCGCGTTCGCAACCGCCTCAGACGATTTCCATATCATCCTCTCATGCAATGAATGTGCATAATTATACCGAAACGCCTCCTTCTCCCAGGCATATACGAGTCTAGGGTCGAATTTTGGCGGTGGCGCGTCCGCGGCGGCGAGGCCAGGGACAGGTGGCGGTACATCCACCTCCATTTTATTCTCTGGTTTCTCCATATTCAAAACAGAGACAGCAGGCATGACATCCCTGGAACTCGAACATGACGGGGTCGTATTGGGCGACTGCCAGTGAAGCATTTTCGGAGCCGCATGCATCGAGATCAACTTCGCCGTTTGCGCAGGGTTGGAATCGAAGCGAAGCACAAGAACGCAGACTTTAAGCGAGGCGTGCCCGTTCAGGACGTCCGCAAGCGCATTGGCGACCTGCGTCATCTTCCGGGTCCACGCGCTCTCCGCAGGGTTTGTGGCCGTCCTTTCGGAGCCCGTTGGAGAGGAACAAGTCGAGTTTGTTACGGTTTCCAGCCATCTAGAGCAGCTTGGGGACACAGACCGCCGTTTATCTGCCTGGTTTGTGGGCGCTTGACCGACGATGAGGTCAAATTTTAGGTGCGTTAGCCGGGGGAGAGACTCCGTGCTGATCCGTGAACCGGCCCATGCCGTCCATTCTTCCCACCGGTTAACAATGGATAGGTGGGTGAGGCAAGAGAAGAAGGGGACGCCGAGAAAGCGCGGCCGGAAGGCGAACAAGGGGTGTTCTTCGTGTAGCTGTACAGAGAGTGTCCGCGGGGCGATGTGCGATATATTATGGAGGTCGAACTTCTGAGTGACGGCGCGTACGTGGATTTGTGTCGCCTGATGAAGGGATAGAAGTGGTGGTGGTGGTGGTGGCCGGGGCGGTCTTGGAGACGGGTTGGAGAGGTAGGCCATGGTGTGTGAATCCCACGGAGTGGGCGTATTCAGGCGTACTTTACCGCTTCCGTGTTTGGCATGTCCAGCCTGAACAGAACTGTTGGTGGCGTAGCCCAGGGAAGACGGCCAATACGATAAGTTAACGACGCCGCGGCATATTGCCAGGAGAGTGATGAGGCGGTCGGTCTCGATGTCTGAATATATGAGCATTGTTTTTACACACTTCGCAAAGAAGTCCGGGGGTTTAGGACCAGACGCTTGAAGCGTACGGAGGAACGCGCTTGCGGCTCGATGGCTTCTCAAAATAACCTCGGAGTACATGATTTCGTCAATCCTATATTCAAAAATAAAAAATAAAAAGTACATCAGCTCGTTGTAAAAGGCGCAGAGTAAACGGGGGGGCTACAAACCAAGGATGGATGTTTCGTGAAAGAAGGGAGAGGTTGAACGCGGTTCTACTGTCGAGCTTTGCTGCTATTTCAAATACCTGGCGTAGAACGTCGTCCGGTAGACATGGAAAGTTTCGTTGGAATGGCCGTAATGTAAACATTGTATATGAAGGGCTGGGCGACCGAGGTTCTGCAGATATTGTGCGCAGATATTGACTGCCGGTTTAGTGAATGGCAATATAATTAAAAATGGAAGGGGAGGGAATGCTAGAGGACAAGGGGGTAGGGAAGGACGGGGGAGGGTAAGAACGTCGATCGTGGACGATCCTTCAGAATTTTATACCGCTCCCTCGCGCCGAGTTTGCCTGTCATGAACAGATGTAGCCATGTCCTGATATTCCCATTTGAGTAGTAGGACCCTCGCATTCTAAATCTTTAGGTCATTTCTCGTCGGCTCTACTTTCTTAATCTGTCCTTTGATTGTTTGTAGCCATAAGTACTCATGTGGTAACGGGTCCGACAAACATAGTATGAGCAACATCATCTTCCCATTGAAAGCTGCGGCGATGCGCCTTATTAGAACATTACCATAGTACTATCAGGGAGCACGGTCACTGATCATTATATCCATGGACTTTCGTCACTTCAAATCTCTTCAAATACATTTTCTACTATTCAGGGAAGATGGTGTCGTGAACTCAGAAAAGGAGGGTTGTGAACGTACTTTCCACTTCAAGGAAAGGCTCAAGGTCCCTGTTCCCTTCGTCTCCACTGTCAGCGAGGAAAAACACACAAACAGTCCTTCGTCGTCTATATCTTGACCGCGCCTCCGACGGAGAGAAGCCCCGGGATATTGGCACAATAAATTGCCTTTGTCTCCGGACATAGCTAATTTTAGAATCAATCTCTAGGGATCAGCCGTGGGATGACGCCCCCGAGGAAAACATGGCATGGCACTGACAGCAGGCGGCGAGAGACAAAGGGCTTCTATGGGATCTAGGGCTCATTGTTAATAGAGGTTCTGTTCATGAGGAGAGAAACCCATGCTGATTGTGGATACACATCCAAACCACGACGGGTTGCATGTACAAATCCCCATTTTATCTAAGGCCATGGAGCAAGCAAAAAATACTAGCATCGAATTTTGCCGGTTTGGTAAGTGGCAATGCGGGGAGGGCGTCAGTCATAAGTAGGTTATAGGGTCGATGGAGGGGCAATATGAATCTAATGTCAAGGTATGGCATCAGTATGGTGATCGTAGAAAGGAAAGACCGCGGTTATCCAGCACATCGGGAGCTTCTTGACATCTCTGTCATGATCTTCCATCGCCAAGTAGTTCTTGATAATCATGGGCGACAAAGGCTCTCGCGATATAGACCGCACTTACACGCCGAGATGACATGAGTGCAGTACTGTTTGATATGCGAGTTTCTCGGCCTCGGATAGACAGGGTCCGTTTCACAGCGGTTTTCCGAGGAGTTAAAAACATATCATGAGTCTGCAGTGTCAAAATAGTCGATTAATGGAGCGGAGATAATTTTGCGCGTTGCTCAGCATTTTGGTACCGGGGAGAGTACTACATATCCCTACAGAAAACCCTACCGTGACTATGTGTGATGTATGACAAGGTAGGGAGCCCAAGAGGAGGGAAACCCAGGATATCGTCCCGGTGGTTCCGCACCTTTCAAGCTGGGGCGTTCGGTCATCCGAGTCGGCTCCCAAAGTGTAGTACCCCTCAAACGCTTCCGAGTGGTCGAGATTTAGAGTGATAATTCTACATACCATGCCGCGGTATTTCCAGTCGATTATGACCACTTTTATTCCTTGCCATAGAAGGCAGATTGGACATGGATGAGAGAGTTATTCGTTAACAGAACTTGGCCACACTTCGCTCCTAACTCTGGCTGAGGGCTGATCTATACCCTCGGGCTTTCTCGCAATAGGAGTTCAAACCTGTATGCTATCTCGACATTAAATGTGTTTTGAATCAGTCACACGTCCTCTGCATCAGAGAATGTGTTGCACATGTCTTTAGCTATGCTCTCCAATAAAGATGTTATCATCTGGTCCGCATGAGTGTGCAACAGATCCAGAACTATCATAACAAGTCGCGCGCCTCGAAACTCTATAAACTTGATGAACAAAACCAACCATAACCTTCTCGGCAATACAGACTGCCCGAATCTGTCACACGGAAAGATACACAGAAGGCCAGACATTCGCCCGTGGAATCCGAGGTCGTATGCGAGACCATTCAGCGCAGATGCCACCAATAGCCTGTACTAAGCACGGCAACAAGATAGCTTACCCCCTCGGATTAGTTCCGTATAGTTGTCCGAAATGGTCGTCAGTAACTGTGCAAACAGAAGAAGGGAAATGCGAGGCCGTGACCTACCTCGTCAGATCGCTTGTTCTGTAATCCGGTGTCATGAATCCCTGTACGCGCTTGCGAAGTAAGACTTGAAGAGGGCACATCAGGCCAGGACTCAGGGGCCAAGGTTCAGTGAAGCTCACGGAGAGATTTGGAGCCGGCGAGTGAATGCTTCAAGGTTGTGAACGTTGACGTTGAAGGGCCACTTTGGATCACAAGAACTCGGCATCTAATCTAGTAAGCCGAGCAGAGTCAGTAAGTAATGCGTTGTCTTTGTGGTGTTCTTTATTTTAGCAACGCCAGCGGGTGTAGATGGGCACGGAAATGAAACTTTCATGGAGCCGCCAACCAAACCCAAACTTCGATGGATTCGCCCTCACTCAACGACTGGTACGCTCTTTAGGACTGAGTAAAAATTATACATGCTATATTGCTCCTAATGCGCCGTTTTAGGTTTTCGGCCTTCTGGTCTGCGTATATTCCAATAATAACGGCAGAACTGTACTTCCTTTGGGCCTGGGCCGTCTGATATGTTTTGATGGCTATCTCCAAGCTATTTCTTTTCCTTTTGTATGTGAATCCGTCACAGGAGTAACCGGTAAACAAGCAACGTTGTATTTTTACAGCAAACCCGATTCTCAATTCCACAATTGCGATAATCAGGCTATTATATATCAAGATACACCTGTTTCAGTCCAACCTGGACAGTACTGCTACAGTGATATTATTGAATGATACATAGGGGCTCTACGCGTCGGTCACGTGCCCTTGAATTCCTTTTGGAGCGAAGGACTTGAATGACGTCATACTTTTTCATCTTCGATCGATATAAAGCCAGCGACTTTAGAAAAGCTGGTCATTCTTTCTTTCCCTCTTTCCCCTCATCGGATAGGCATAGCCAAACACGCCGCCACGCATTCTTCAGCCTCATCGGCTCAGAGGGCAATGATAAACCTTCAACAAATCTTCATGTATCTTATTTTATATTCTCATGGTTTCTTCTTCGCCTCACGGGCATCTTTCACTCCCATGGCTCTCGGCATCCTTTCGATATATCCAGTGTCTCCGCGAGAACCCGAGTAGACGAGCTCCACATCGCCCCACTCAATTCATTCTGAAGATCAGCGGTGGTGTAGTGACGTCGCGCTTCATCATCGGGTGAGTCTGCTACGTACTACCCCCCCTTCCCCCTCGTATTCGCTATGAATTTACGAAAATTATTTCAATGCCAAACTCACCGTCGAATCCTTCGGTTACCTCGTATATGCGTCTCATCGTATGCATTGACTTCATGAGGTAAAATTTTTGGTTGTCGGGTGTTCGACGTGATGCCTTGACTGAGTATCTGAACTACAGTATTTCGGAGAAAAATATCTTTCCCTGCATGACGCACTCCAGATGACTTTCCATTTGCAATGATCTTCCCCTCCTTCTGTCTTCTCTTGTTATATAAGAATGCACCCAGATGCCCCCTCGTCATATCTTCCCCTATGAATCCAGGTCAGGTTCAATTTCAGGACTCGTATAGCCGAACACACGACGACGCTCGCATGCTCTACGGCGTCGCCCCATGGCCGGGTTGTTCATTCCCAGCTTTCGAAGACAAAACTCACTCGCCACCCAGCTCAAACACACTGTCCCCAATCAGTTCAATCTCTCCCAACACAGAGTTTCACGGTTGTACCCCGTCACCAAGTCCATTGGTATTTCAATCGTGCTTGACATTTTGGCTAAAAATCTGAGAAAACAATATAGGAAACGATTGACGAGACCTCCCTTTCGATGATAGACTTATCTTCAAGTTTACCGCGGGGGACCATTTCTATGCCATCTCCTCATCTTCCCCCCTTTCAGCAAGACAACACAGATGTCGCTATTTCTATATCAACCGCTTTTCACCCCAACTCAGAACCTTCTCCAGACGTGGTGATCGTTGCTTCTGATGGTGTTTTATTCTACGTCAATTCCCGCATTATCATTGACAAATGTCCAGCGGCCTTCCACCCCATCCTCTCGGCTTCCCTGTCCAATCGCAAACATCACGGATTCAACAATGAAGTAAATATACCGAGCGCAGAACTCAACATTATTCTGCATGCCCTGTACCAAACGTCACCGGCAGTGCACTCTCCAGATTTCCAGACCATTGTAAGAGCCATTGACTATATGCCGATTCATTCCATCCCTCCGGCGGTCGTTATTAATCCATCGAGTCTATTACACGACTTGGTGCTGTCCTATGCTCCTTTACATCCCCTCGAAACGTATGCCCTGGCCGCACATCACAAACTTCATGCCATGGCCGTCACTGTGTCTTCCCATCTCCTCTCACTTGACCTCGCGAACATTTCGGACGCGATGGCCGAACGCATTGGGGCGGTCTATCTGAAGAAACTTTTTCTCCTTCACGTCGGAAGGAACACTTCGTTAAAGACGATTCTTTTACAACCCCCTCACCCTCATCCACCAACCAAGAATTGTGGGTTTGAAAACCAAAAAAAATTGACGCGTGCATGGGCGCTCGTCAGCGCGTATCTCGCTTGGGACGCAAGGCCGGGTACGTTTCGTCTCCTATGCTGTGATGTGCCTCCACTGATCAAAACTCCCGCGTAAGAATTATCCACTCATGGCATACATGCCGTGTTGGACCCTTTGATGCAACACCTGCAGTGTACGACGTGTCATCAGAGTCTCGAGGATAGGATCAAAGAGGTCGTCGTGCAGTGGATATCAGTCAAGGTGAGGGAGTGAGAAACCTTTTGAGACCCTGCTCGCCGAGTGTGGCCTGGGCGCCAGTCAGACGAAACCCATCGTGGAGACCACTAATCACGGTGACTGTCTGCCTTGAACATAGATCTAGTCATTTCACCGATCTTGTTCACGCCTCACCCTCACATTTAACTCTATTCCGCTGTACCTTGGAGCCACGGCCGCGCTCCAAGGTTCTATTGTTTTTTACTGACGTTTCCGCTGTCTTTTTCTTCAAGCACACGATCTGAGGCGTAAAAACTGAACGGACTGAGCTTGAGATACCGCAGGGCTGTGTAGAAATCACAGGACGTGTAGCAGATGAAGGTTATCCACGAATGACACTGAAGTAAGACTTCCACAGACGATTATCTCCTCTTTGGAAACTCGGATCTTCCCCACTTCTTTTGTATACCGTACTTATTCACTGGAACATGTGGAATTACGATGCATATTGCGCATATTATGAATTCATGTATTTTGTAGGGGTCCCCTTGAATTCACGTGACAGGGAGGTTCTTGTATTTTTGGCGCCCGTCTCCAATCTTTCCATTCTGCCACCATCTCTCACTCCGTAGCCAGTTTGGGTGCTGTTAGTTCCGATTCATCGAGTGTTTATCTACTGATTATATCTGCAGATAAAGTGTACCAACTCTCAATTGCCATTGTTTGGATCCAAGATATGAAGATCCCAGAAGCAGACTCGATTGCACCGTCAAGTCGAAGTTCAGAACGTTCGGGTTCCAGTACATCGACTCACTACTCGAGTGATGCACCCACTCCCACAAATTCTCCTCCATCCACACCGACTGGTAATACCTTCACAACTGGGCCCAACCCCCGACCCACATCGACTGGCACAACGTTCAGCACCGCCCCGTTTTCCCCCCGCAGCAGCGCCGCGCTCCATACTCTCAACATAAGATTCAGCGGCGATAGAGGACACCCAGTACATCCTCGTCACTTCCTCAAAGAGTTTAACATAGCCATGCGCGATATGGGTGTGTTTGGAGATAGGCAGAAGATCGAGGCGTTCGGGGACTACCTCGTCGTGGATTCGCCTGCGGAGTGGTGGTATTTTGAGAGGATGGGTGTATCGATGATTCCTGGGGAAGAGCCTGAGGCGATGTCGTGGAAGATGTTCCAAGACGAGTTTGTGGCTCGGTTTCCACCTGATGGAAAGTATGACCCTCAGGCGGTCGAGCTGCAGGTGAGCCTTTTTTTTGGTTCGAGTTTATCGGGGAATGGTATATCTGATGATTTGGTCGTCCGTGGTTTAGAAAATCAAGAGCGCCAAATTTAGGCAGACTGCGGCTGTGTCTGCGCGTATTATTGTGAGGTGGATCGAAGAGGCTTCGCCGCAAGAGGGTCCGGGGTTGTCATCCCCACAGGAGGGTCACAATACGAGTACCCACAGAGAGGAGGGTGTTACCGGTACCGTTAAGACGGTGAAATTAGGTGGGTACAAACCCATCGCCACTGAGGAGACATTTTCGCTGTCGGATTACGAAGTACCTGAGGGCGCAAAGGTGACTGTTCATTCTGAACTTGTGTACATACAATGAACCAGCTTTCGAATGCGTTGACACAGGTACAATTCTTGTCCCGAGTATGGGGAGTTGGAGGTACGTAGCCTGTCTGGATTGGAATTTTTCTTGAGCATTCTTTAAATGTTTCTTCAGAATATAACTCTGTAGAGGACGTATGGTTTATCCACGATCCAAAATCCACCAAAGGTGCTGATTTCAGACAGTGAGTATCATCCTCTCGACCTTGACGCGGACGACTTGTCGCTCACCCTGCATTCTTCATGTAGGTCTGGAACAGCTTTCAAGGGCTGGTTCAATTATACCGGAAAATACGAGATGTGAATTCGTTGTTTCGTAAAGAGGAAAAGATCATGTTAAAGCAGATTTTGAAATTGTAATATTATGAATATTTTGGCACGCACTTCGCATTCTCAAACAAATTTGAGTGATTTGGGATTCCAAACTGGCTTCTGCACTCAGTCGATACAGCAGTATTCAGCTTAGTATTTGCAGATAATCGGCTTCGTGTTTGCCTTCGGGCACAGTACATACATAAGTAGCATATAATGTAAGTAGATAAAAAAAAAAGTTCGTTGAGGCAGAGTGAGAGTCGTTTTCATCACATATCCTATCAGTCAACCTAAGTACGTTGTCCAGTGGGTTCAGGTCTCTTTAGGTACTGAAGAAATCATGATTCTCCAAAAAGAATGCAATCTGCTCCTGCCGGAAGTTGTCTGGAATCGTGGCTATCCCATTTCCATCCAGCTGAATCACAACCTATAACATCGATCGCCGTTCGAGTAATCCATATAATAACCGCGTGAATGACAGAAACATACCTGGTTGTCTGTTGTGTACTGCGGCCAGTGTGGGCCTAAAATCCGTAAAGAGTCTTATTCAGGATTATCTTACTGAGCGAAGAAAAGAAAAATCTTACGTTTGGCTCCATGACCATCGTTGGGATCAAGGCACGTAGCGAAGGAAATCCAATAATCTTGCATGATGGAAGCCAATTTTAATGCTTGCGGGCTGACATTGGCGACCGTTCCAAACACATATGGAATTTCAGAAGTGTGTGGAACTAAAATGCGAGTACAATTAGCTTAGATCCGCAAATGCGACTTCAGATACTTACCTCCTATCGAGCCTGGTGCGGGGTTGGCCGGCGCGAATTCGGGAACGGGGGTCGCTTCGTGATCTCTGAACAGGTAGGCAAAAGTTTTATCTCCCATTTGGCTTCTCGTTTGCGAGAGCATACGTCGTCCGCAGGTGATGATAAAGTCGCCCCCTGCAAGAAAGCATCAGAGAAATATCTCGAATATAAAAAGATAGTTTCACGGACATATCGCAGTTAATCGCTTAAATTGACTACTCAGTCCAAACGTGTTGTTCCCGGTACCGAAAGGAGAGCCCAGTGCTGGAACATCAGGATAAAGCTGTAGCAAAGTGTCGAGGGTTTGGCTTATTTGCTCAGGAGTGAGGGGTATAGGTGAGAATCGGTTCACCACCGTATTGCGAACCTGATCAGTCGAATTAACGCTCTGTGATATAAATATGGTGCCTTCATCGAGATTGGAACCCAACAACAATGGGAGATGAGACTTTGGAGGATTGAGCGACCACCGATTGGCGATCAGACCCTGAGGCCCGTCAATGACTGGGCCGAATGCGAGCTTCCCAGTAAACGAAATGTCTGCGGTGACGAAAGACTGGAAAATATCTGCCGTGTTGGAATTACGTATGCAGGCGATGGTCGTGTTCTCTGCGACACTGGCGGCACATCCGGGAATTGCGGACACCCAGGTTTCCCACTTTGCTTCTGTCACCTCTGGGGCAAAAAGTGGAGTCGTACCCCCGGATTCCATGATCTGGAAAAAAAAAAAACATCAATTCACAGTACAGTCGATATTCTAAATCATCACGTACTCCAGCTCGAGCAAGGTCACGAATCTTCGTTCCCAACAAGAGAATTTCAACAGAGATGGCACCCGCGCTTTCGCCCATGATAGTGACCTCAAAAAACCGAATAGTTTAAGTTAAAAAGGAACAGATAACTCGACAAAAACATACCTTTGACTTGTCGCCTCCAAAATTTGCGATGTTCGCCTGAATCCATTTAAGGGCGGTGAGTTGGTCCTGAAGCCCAAGATTCAGGACATTGGCCTTTTTTGCTTCCACCCCTGTTGGGAATCCAAGGGGTCCCACACGATAGTTAACGGTAACGAAGATGATGGGTGTGTTCTATTCAAAACGATGAGAATCAATCAATACATTGTGGAGACGGGATTCTCACTCTTTCGACGCTTCGCATTACAATTCCGGTTGGGTCATAGAACGAGGAATCGCCAACTGTACTAACCTCTTGAGTATACATTAACGGTTGTCATAGAATGGATAATTACCTACGAAACCGCCTCCGTAGATCCATACCATGACAGGCAATTTTGCAGAGTGCGAGATTCCCGATGGACGGAATATTGACAACGACAGACAGTCTTCGGATATTCCACTTGGCGGAGACGGCTGTGAAGGAATAAAGGAGTTGGACGAGGAAACCAAAATGATTGAAGCAAGGGACGCACTCTCTGTAGGCATCCTGGGCCAAACTTGGTAGCATCGAAAGTAGCCACGTCGAGCGTAGTGCTTAGAACAGGGAGGTTGAGACGCAAGGCTCCTAGTGGTGGCTTGGCGAAGGGGATTCCTAAAGTTACAGTCAGAGATGGCGCCATGGCGTAGACGCTTGAACATGCTCACCTCCGAAGAAATCAACCTCCGAGCCAGGCATTGACTTTCCAATCACCTCCGTTGTCCCAATCCTGACGGTAGGTTTGGCCAGGATTGGTAACCCACATCCAATGAGTATCGTCGTGAGATAAGATGGTAGTCGCATTTCCTGAAGGGGGTGGTCGGGATTGAAGAAAAGGAAACGGACAAGGGAAATTGGAGGCAAACTGGCTTCGACTTTGAGAGCTTTATATGAACAAATTGTGGACGCGTTGTGTGGGTTACTCACCAAATGTAACCAATTCTGGCCCTGGATAGGACGTTTGTGCGAGGGTTGATGCATTATATGGGAGGGTGTGTGATACATGTCAACCTTCCACAACTCCATTTTACCATTAACGAGAGTATGTATTCATCAGATATTTGTTTAGCCGATATCTTTTGTGGATTTCTTTAAATAACGAGGGGGTGTCAGGTGAGGTTCCCTGGCAGCCAAATTTCCGTCGAAGAGGAAGGTGACGATGCGTCAATGGGCAACCAAGACAAGGATTAATAGATATTCCAGGAATATTGAAGCCCAGAGGTAAACCTTGTTCGAAAGTAGCTGAGCCACATATGAATTCGGAGCGTCAAGGAACGTTGTGGTGCTGAAGAGTCAGGGTGGAGATTTTCAAGGAGTTTAGTCAGCCAGTTACGAGCGTTTTATACGGAGTAACCAGAGATCACATGCTTTCAACGGCGGCCCGTAGCCAGCGAAACCTGGGCAATAAAAAGTTATGGGTCGAAAATATTCAAGTACCAAGTACCAAGTACCCAGCACCATAAGTTCACCATCATGATAGGTGACAAAGAGGCTGAAGCCATAGTCTAACCATTCACTGCAGCGGGAAGTCGAACTCAGCTCACAATTGTAGGGTGTACAGTCCAAGGCACTTTGGTTACCGATGGTGCCTCGACAAGACATCTGACCTTGATGCCAGACAAGTTGAACCTCCTTCCGACATTCAACCCGATGGTGTTGTTTTCGAGTATGATAGGCCGCCAAAGCTTCAAAGGGATCATATCATCCGATGCGACTCGTAGTCTGTTTACAATTACAAACCATCGACGTATTGGAATTTGGAACTGGAGAAATCGAATAACCGGATTACTGGACAATCTTCTATATACTGCCGACTTTCTTGAACCACGCATTGATCGGTTTAGGCACGAGTGGTGGCGGGCGGTTCGCAGGAGGCTGAGTAGGGATGCTTCTTGGTGACGTAGGTGGTTTACCCCTGCCAGGAACAGGCTTCCACGCCGCAAGCCATGTCTTCATGGAGGCGAGACCCGCTTTTTGGACAGCGCCGACGGTGGCGTCAATAACACCCCCAGACGTGCCGAGATCAGAACAGTGGAATCCATCACTCAGGCCAATGGGTTGGGAAGCTGTGCTCGGCACGGAGACATCGCTGGAAGACACCGTCGCGTCTCTCCAAGGGTCGCCTAGATTGCGCGTCAAGATTACGTTGACTGGTGGGTATGTAGTTCTGGAAACTCACGAATTCCGTTGCCAAAGAAGAGGTTTTTGATTCTGACGTTCCAGCCTCTATATTTTAAATTTGTGAGGAGTGTGTTTGGAACAGGCGGAACAGGGAAAGCTTCTGGGAACATCATCTGGCATTGACGCTGAAACGCAAACAATGAGCGATGGTCCTTGTCACGTTGGCAAAAGTTCAACTGACGAGATCATAAGCAGGTTGAACCAATCGTGATACAAGGGTTGGGCTGGTTGTGGGTGCACCCTCCTGATATATGGATCAGTGGAACAGTCGCGTAAAGATTTAGATGTGCGGACCTGAAGATATCCAACTTCATTACAGCTACATATTAAAATCTGTCAGGAACCGAACATCACGTTGATTAAAAAAATGACGAACACAATCCACATCCAGGATCTTTCTGAGTTGTCGATAGTAGTGTCAGTCCAAAATGCTTGAGAGGCATTGTATGTCCCGAGACACGTCCTAAAGAACTCGATGAGAGGTGAAAATATACTAAGAACGAATGACATACTCAGCGTCCAGCCCACTGCATACTGAAATAGAAATTCATGAACCGTGAAAATACTCTTGAGGTTAACGTTTACTTACAAGCATCGAGATAAGTATTACGCCAAAACGCCCCCCAAGATGCGAGGGCATTTTGGAGACCGAAACCGGAGGCCGGCGCTTGGACGCCATTTTTGACTTCAAGTGCGTCACAGAACTCATAGAATGTTGTTCCTGGCCCACTTGTGACTTGCAATGATTGCCAATCCCATAAATTGTTGCGAACTTCAAGGGTTTTTCTTTAGGGCGGTGTCGTTACTTGAAAGAAAAATGTTTTCACTCACGAGCTCCTGCGACATCGTCCAGATGTGTCATATCGCCAAGGCCCCAGTTATCTTTGATGGCCTGAATCGCAGTGGCATTTCCTCCTTGGAAGGTTTCATCAATATGGGCGATGACTGCTTGGACGTCAGCCGAGCAGTTGGCCGGCATATTAAGCCGAATGGGCTCGAAATATTGCCAGAAGTCCCTATACAGTTTCATGGTGAGCAGAGAGCGTAAAAGACCATCGTATAAGGCTGACTCACAGAATGGCCTCCACAACTGCAGACGACGCATAACCTGCTGCGAAAAGGTTTGGTTTGCTATAAAAAGAATCCCCACAATGTTAGCATCTGTTGGCCGAATATTTTGGGTGGACTCACTTGACCATAGTCCAACTCGTGAGCGCCCCTTACGGAAAAGGATAAGTGACCCACGAGGAAAAGAAGGAAAGAAGCGCAAACGTACCAGAATAGCTACCCCCAATCAAAACCCATGGAGCTTTATCCGGAGTGACTGAATCGCCACCTGGCATTGGAAGGTTGACGTTCTTCGCAAAGTATTCCAAATCATCGATGGCTTGCTGAATCGTATGAAGTCGAAGGCTCTTTACGCTCAAGTCCGGGAGCGGGTTACTCAAACCGTAGAACCTGTGTTCCAAAACGATGGTGCTGGCATTTTGTTGTTGTGCTGTTTGAAAAATATTTTTAGTTCCCCTTCGAGTTGAACGAGGAATAGCGTAACATACCAATCAACCCATTGATCGTCCTGTTGGTGAGGTATCCGGAGTAGCCTGCCAGCATCGCTTCAACGGTGGGAACGCTCGTGTGACAACAAAAAACACACCATCGGCATTAACTTCACCAGGGGTCATAAGAATGATGGGTCCTCCTTGAAAAATCAGTTGAGTACGACAGTGACTTAATGCGAGAGTTTTGAAAAGAATTTACCTTGCTCGTAAAATTCATAAGTGTGCCAGAACCGTTGTTTGAAGGTGCCCAGGGATGGATTGTTGTGGTCGATGAGCTGGTCGAAGAAATATGTTGTGTTGTATGGTGGTAGGACCGTGCCATTGCGACTGATGACGGGGCTGCCGGAATCTGGGATGCTCACAGGAGGAACACCTGCAGGGCGTAACATATTGCCATGAAGTCGCCCATCTGGGAGTCGAGCCGAGACTCCAACGATGCCCAGGAAGGACACCGCCAATCCTACTAGAATTTGAAGGTGCATTGTGGCAAGCTGATGTGCCAGGTTCGATTCTCCAACGAAACGAGCAGGGCCCATATATATAGGAGGGGGTTGCGAAGATTTCATCAACTTTGACTTTGTTCCATTGCCGTGATTCCACATGCGTGTCCTCTGGTTCAACATGCTGCCCAAGCTTCCATACAGCGTGATATTTTTAATAAGGCGTTATCGCGTAACGGGCGCATGGGCAATGAGTCGATGGCATTTCGAAACCTGGGTATAACGGTTCGCCACCGCGGCGGACCCTGTGCGGACCGGACTTCATGACGTCGAAGCACTGTTGCGGTGCGCTTAAAATGGGAGATTGTGTCCACACTAACGAGACTGGACATGGTGATAATGCGTGCGGATATGACAGATGACGTGGACGCGCTTTCGGGGAGGTCTCAATCCACGGCAAAGCTACATATATACGATAAAAATCGCGCCGATGAACGCTGTAGAATTATGTGGTCAGAAGACTTTGCTAGCTGACTGTTACAATTTCGATATGCACATACAGTAGTTCATAAGACCTCGACATATAGGTATTAATAATATCGTGCTTTTATTTCGATAGATAAGGATCGGCCATGTGGCATGCTAACGGCTTGAGATTAATTAAAGATCTTTGAAAAGAAGAATTTTGCTCACAACACACAATTGACGAGCAGTGGCGATATTTGAATTGCGATCTTGCTCAACCGGTGGGAGGTCTTGGCGCATTGGGGGTAGTTGGAGGTTGGACGCCTTAGAACTTGAAGTTGGACAGTGGATGATAGTTGGACATGGCACACGTGGAGCAAGATGTCTTCAATTAGGCTACCGGATAGCAAACCCCGCCGGCTGCGTTCGATGTTGATCGAGTCTAAGATGCCGGATGGAACTGGTCGCCCCAGGTTTATTCAAAAACGTCGGAGGAGACACCCGGGAACGAAACGATGGAAAAGAGGTTCGGTGTCTCCCTCCTCTGTCCTCAGAAGTGAGAGGGCCACGGAGGGGGTGAATCCATCGGAATTGCCAATAAAATAACTCCCAGTCTTCCATCTTCCCCACAGCTTATGCTTGAACCGTTCTGAACCCTCCTGGGACTTTCTGGGGGGTGGTTGGCCACCAGAGGTGTTTAAAGCAAGCAAGAGTGCATGAACCGTGCAATCTCAACGAGAAAGTGGCAAACGTAGAGACCATCTGGAACCTGAGGCAATTCAACATGATATACTCAGGATATACTGGACGTGGTTGACCACGATTTATGGCAAAATGAACTTACCACTTCATGCACAAGCACACGTCGCTCGCAACCCAGGTTTTAGGTTTCTTGATAGCGCATTGTCAACATAAGTATAGCTGGTCGAAATTCTGAAAACTATGGTCGATGAGCTCAATGAGGTGGCATGAAAAAGAAAAACTGACTTGGAAGTTTCCATTTCTATCTCATTCTACGCGATTCCTAGGTGATTAGCACCTCGGTTTGAATATATAGGCCATTTTTGCTGCATAAACGTTTGCGAATTCTTTATGTCGAGCGGGTTCGAGACAAAACGGTGAATGAATGAGATGGATGCCAGGATGAGACGGTGATGGAAGGAGGAAAGGGGCGTGAGAATTATCCATATTTAGCGATAAAGAAATTTATTTGTGAATGGCCCCTATCAGCCCCGCCGACTGAGCGTCGAAGCTGGCCAAAAGGCTGGTTGCAATAAAATCGAAGTTATTATGGTGGCAATAGAGTACATTTAAAGATACAATGCTGAATATTGAATCATCTAACGCTTACAGGGAAATAAATATCCCTGACGTCGAATTACCCCCTACTCTGTGGCACCGGCTTCATCAGCTTTCCCGCTTTCCTCCACCGAGTTACTACTAGGAGCAGCATCCTCTTCATAATTCTCAACTTTGATATCGTTCAACCCAAGTTCCTCATTTTGGTCGAACGTTCTGTCGTACATCTCGATCGTCATGTTCGGATCGGGATCAGGAGCATAGAGGTTCTGCATGTACGAGTTCGCCAATGGGTCGTCGAGGATGATCGTGAACTGCCTTTCCGCATTTTTGACCTGAATGGAAATAAGTCTTGAGACAAGCAATACCTAGAGGGTCGAAGAAAGTACACACCTCTTTGAGGCCTTTCAAGAAATTTTCGTATGCCACCCTATCTTCCTTTTCTGATGAATCGCCTGCGAACGCCTTGTCTGCGAGCTCCTCGTAGATCTGTTCGAGAATCCCCTCCACGGTGGTGAATCGTCCACCAAGTGTACCGTGAGTGAGCACCAAGTCAATTTCGGGAATTGTCAACCCCGCAGTTTCGCTCTAGCGGAAACGGATATTAGTGATATGTTGTTAATATCAGCAAGGTAAATATAACGTACCTTGAGGATATCGCGACTCAGATCTTCACGATCCTCGCATTTGAGGATGATACGCTTTCCTTGAGGCGAAATGGCGGCGCCGGACTTGACTTCATTATCGCGATAACCACAGTGTTCGCAATTCGTAGACATAATCAAGATATCCTATAGAATTCTGTGAGCTACGATAGGGTTTCCATCATATAAGGGACAACGTACCTTGAAATATGGGATATTGACTTTCTTCATGTGTGTTTCAATATGGTGTCCACAACTCGAGCAAACGCCGGGGAAAATCAAAACCTCGTCATCCGTAATCGGTTGACTTTCTGCATCATTCGAAGCCTCGGCTGCCATGACCTTTTTCAACGATTCCATCTTCACGTTGTCGTCGTCAGGAGAGACGAGTCCCAGGGCGATGTTCTGATCCAAAGTACGGTGGTAGGTGCGCAAGTTCCATTTGGGATCAGACATGCTCCCATAGAATTCGATAAAGCTGTTACCAGCCGGGTCGTCCATCTTGACGGTGAATGGTGGCATGGGAAGATGGAGGTACGCATCTTGGCTCTGTTCCTCGTCGTTTTCTGGGTCACCGAGGATGGGAGTCATCTTGTCGATAATCGCCTGGATCTTGGTGTAAGAGTCTTCGTCTTGGATCCGGCGTAAGGGCTGGTCCATACTGAGGTCGGCGACGACGTCACGAATGAGGCCTTCTACTGTCGTCAGCTGGCCACGATTCGTCGGGGGAAGGGTGAGTTCGAGTTCGGGGATCTGGATTTCGCATGACGCAGAACGGATGATCTGACGATTCAAGTCGTTCCTATCGATGATCTTGGCCGTATAGAATGTCCCTTCAGCTGCATAAAAATTGCAATAATTTAGCAATCAAAAGGAAAAGACGCAAATTGTAATGACGCACGTCGGATTTCCCCTGCACCTTGAATTTCGTTGTTGGTCCACCCACAATGCTCGCATCGGAACGACATGACAATAACCTCTCGGAAGAACGGAATCGAAGTCAACAGCAGCCTTGTAACACCCTACTAATCACAGCATTGAGACCCATCGTTCAACGTGTTCATAAACCAAAACAAGACGGACCTGCTCATGGCACTTCATGCACAGAGATTCGATCTCCTGGACCACCCTCTCTTCGTTCTTATCGAACGTTACAGCGTCTCCGGTTGTTGATTCACCTGAAGCTTCATCCTTGTTTTCGATCTCATCTGTCTGAGCAGCGACTTCTCCGATTTTGGGAAATAGATTAGACATAGTGGTTGGGTTGAAGAATAGGGCGTCGTTTGGAAAAATGGATGTAAGCTTAAACGCTTGGTGTAACCTCTATGAGTCTATTTGCACTATCGTGGCAAAACCAAGAGAGGAGCAAAAAACTGGAAAGCACGAGAACAGTCATGATCAAGATGGAGATTCTTATCTTATCTAATTACGTAATAATTCAAACATATAATCCTCCTTTGGCGCTTCCAAACGGCGCTTCAGCTTCTCAAGATCTCAAGGGTGATTATATTGTTCTCTCTGTAAAAAAGCGCATTTTAACTTGCATACCCCCAGATAAACGTCAATTGTGCACGTAGACAACGTACAAATAAGGAGAGGATATACACAAGATATAAATTCAATATTAGATCCTCTCGGCGAATCTGACGTAATTTACCCTCAAGGTCTCACAAATGTTCATTAAATATCGCGTCTCTCATTCGTGCACCCATCAAGGACAAAATCAGAACTGATTGATATTTATCGTAACAAAATGACCTCCCGAGATTTTTTTGAGGAGGTTGCGAAAGAAAAGGGACATCAAATTCTCCAAGCCATCGAAAAGTCCGCCAGGACGACATTTCCGATCTTGAACGACTACGAAGGAAGTTGGCTCCCTAACAGTCCATTTTCCGTTGTTCGCCATACTCGTTCGTGGGTGTACTATCAAGGTGTGTCTACTGTGGTTCCCATCACAATCCTGGGGCAAATTCCCCTCCCTTCTACACGCCGGATCAAACTGCAACGACGGGGTTGGCGGACAGGTATGTTTGGCTGGAAGGCTGGATCAGTGATGGGCGGGAAACTGTTCAAAGAGAAGGACGTGACACCTCAGGCGATAGGAAACTGGGACGACGAAGTGAGCGTCGAACGAAGACAAAAGTTCGACAAGGATGTCAGTCGCTTCATCGACGAAGATCACTCAGCAAAAACACACCTAATTCGAGAGACCGATTTCGTTCGAATCCCAGTGTCTTCCGGGGACGGATACTTCAGGCTTGTCGTTTACCCGACCCCTACTTCGCATTCTATTGTCGCAGCCACTGGTGTTTTTCGATTGGGTTCCTTGTCCCCAAATTCATCAAGCGTCAGAGGGGCCTCACTTGGGACAATGACTCCCGAACTTGTTCTCAAATCAGCATCAAGCACTATCGGGTCGCAAGTCCAAGCCGTCGGGTCGCAGGTCCAATCCGCCGTATACACAGCGCTCCCTATGGTACACGCATTCGAGACCATACCTGGTACCAAGAAATTGAGTGGCTGGGCGCTTGACACGGGATATCGCCGTGTCGCAGGGAGGGAAACCCAGGCTCGGTATCGTTCTTTGGATGATGTAGGCGAGCATTTACAAGACAGAGTGCACGATGTGGTAGGTGCTTTCACTGAGTGTTGCGCTTCAACATCCTGAATACTGCTCTCAGCTCCCATTAGAAAATATTGGAGTCCGAACTGAGCGCGATCTCCGCGAAGACAAGAGGATTGGAGTGGGAGGGGTCTGTTACATACGTGATTCAAGAATTGAACATGAAGGGATAAATTGAGACAAAAATATCATAATTAAGCGTGTAGAGGTGGCCAGACGTTGGGGGTTTATTACAGTGATATTTGCCTACGACATATGTTTCGAAACAAAGTAATTACAGTCTAAAATCAGGAGGAATCGCTGTGCGACGATGGTGATTTATTGCTTAGCCTCCTGCGTTCAGCACGGCAAAGGTATTCAACCATTCTCAAGGAAGAAAGACTTGATAATAATAGGAAATTCGCAAGTTTTTCGTATCCCCCTATACGCGGAGTGGCTCTGGTCTGGCGTACAACACATCAAGAAAGGATAATATACAAGTCGAAAATCGTTTTACGCACGTTATTGAGATGCGTGAAATAGGTAGCTCGCGTCATGGAGGGGACATTTAACGGCGGAAAACCTTTCCTCACAAGGGGAATTGAGGATAGTATCCTGGAAAGTCTACCGTTACCATCCTGTATAGAACGTGGAGTGAGTAAGTTTTGGCCGCATTGAATTGATGAGTCAGACGCTAACTTCAAATGGATGTATGGTGACGAAGACATGATTTATCCAAGCAGCGCATGCGTATGGGTCCATATCATTCATTTGAATTATTTCCTGCAAGTCGGTATGCGGGGATTGTTGGGTAAGCTGGCAAAATTTCCAAACGACCGAGAAGCACGTACATTGAAACGTTCGCAAAACATATCCAATTCCGCATCCACCTCGTCATAGGGGCAAAATTGGACTGCCGAAGGATTGCCATTTGAGGTAGACAGCACCATGACATTGGAGCGGGAAGCCTGCCGAGTAATGCCAATATTGACGTAGGATAGACACCCCCTGGGACCGGACTCGTTGTAGAGAACTTGGCTGGTCTTCATCAATTTTTTATGAATGCGACAAACATAATCGACAGTCAGCTCCGGGGGATCGGGTCCGAGAAATGTATAGATTTCATTCAAGGCCTGAAGGGGCAGTTTCAGAACTAATGAAGAATGGACATAGAAAGTGTGCGTACAAGATGTGTATCCCGTAAAATGGCCACTGCGTCCTTGAGATTGCGAACCGCGCCACCAGCCAGTGGTCCAAGCTTGATTTTACTTAGCCTTGAAGTATCGTAAAATCCTTCGGTAGCTAGAATTTCATGATCCTGGAAGAAATAAGAATCCGCAAACAGAGACACTCTGAAAGAAGTTGACGCTACCCAATACCAACTTTGTTATCGAACCGAAATGTTCCTTCAAGATAATTTGTCTCGAGGCAAATCGTATTTTTGAAACGGCCCTGCCAATCTGTATCGCCATGTTCAATATACTTCCACAGTCGAGTTAGTTCACCAAGTCTCTCGAGATTCACGCTACAGGTGGGGAAGGGATCCGATGCAGTCGGTACCCATCGATGAGTAGGAGAGAAATTGTCTGCAGCATTTGTTTTGTACAAAGTTACTACAAAGAGCAAACTATCGGTGAATATGGGCAAAGGGACAGGAAAGAATTGATCACCACATAATTCATTCGCCTTCTTTAAAACGGAGAAACGGAGGTCTTCCACCCAGCGGTCAAATTGTTCGTCACCTGAACAGCCTTGGAGCTATGTGTATTAAAACGATGCTGTTCAATGTTAAAGGTTTGTAAATCCAAGCTGCCAAGACAGACCTCTTCGTATAAGGCGAGGGCCGTGGATTCGCTGCCCAACTGCATTCTCATATCCGCAACCTTCATGACGAGAAACGGGTAACGGTGTTTCTCTAGGACATCTTCCCACAATCGACAAAATGACGCGAGCAAATGGCCCTCAGAATCTGAAGGCAGACCGAAAGTCTCATTAAGTTGCAGCGCAAATTTTTCATCCAAATGTTGCCAATGTGGGGTCTGAAATATATATTAGGGTATCTTGAGTTGAGAACAAGTTGTCTACTTACCGTTTCAGAAGCAGGTAGAAGCTCTGGACGATGATGTTGGTGGGGAAAATGAATGTACGGTGTAGGCGTTGTGTCGTCCAGGTTGCAATGGTGACAAGTATTAATGACCATTTAATATTTAATACTGAAATATCGATATTGAATGCTGAGAAGTACTTGAGTGACCAGGTGTCTCGAGTGGGTGCGTTCGGAGTTGACAAGGCTGTTGAACGTAAGGTTGATCATGAGTTATAACATCGCTGGTAACACAGATGATTCGCACGCTCAAATAGAGCGGAGTTTGAAGCTGCTTTGGAGCAATTTAACAATCACGCAATCATGCAGAGCCATTTGTATCATGTAATGTTCAAGAGCGCCCAAGCTCAAGCCCAATCCAACGTCCCAAGTTCCAACTAGCGATTGGCTTGCTGTGAAGAGGAAATTCATCAGTCCTTCATAGTCCCCAGAACGCGCAGTGACCCTCGTCTGAGTGTGCATAGAAGTCAGCCTCATGTTTCACCATTTAGAAAGAGAAAGAAGCTACCCACTGTATTGAGGTTTGCAAAGTATGTGGGTTGATTGCTAGATCCGATATATATTGGTGGAAAACCTTTCCTCACGAGGGGAATGGAGGAAAGTATCCTGGAAAGTCTTCCATTTCCATCCTGTCCGATCACGAAGACCGCAGAGACAATCATCAGCGTGACTCGTATTGGATGTACAGGAATAATACAGAAGGCAGACCTCAAACAGATGGATCGTTACGAAGACATGGCTAATCCAAGCTGCAGATGCATATGGGTCGACGTCCTCCATCCTGATAATTTCCTAAGATTGATCGGTCGAAATGTGGCATGCAAATTCCTAGTAGTAGGACTTCGAGAGCACGCACGTTGAAACGTTTACAAAACACAGTTAACTCCGGGTCCACCTCGTCGAATGGACAGAACTGAACTGCAGAAGACTTTCCATCCACTTCAGACGATACTGTGACGTTAACGCGGGATTTTTGTCGAGTGATGCCTATATTGATATAAGATAGACGCCCAGTGGGTCCACTTTCGTCAAAGAGCACCTGGCTAGTCTTCATTAATTTTTTGTGAATGCTGCAAATCAACTCGATGGTCAATTCTCGTGGGGTTGGCTCGAGAAACATGTATATCTCATTGAGCGCCTAGTAGAGCAGGAAAATCTCATGTTTTAGTCAGATGGATGGGGGTAGAATGTGACAGAGTTCCGTGCCTGATGTATCTCTCGAAGAATAGAAACAGCGTCTTCCATGTTGCGTACAGCACCAGCAATGGGTCCTCGTTCTATCTGATCCAACTTAGACCCCTCAAAAAATCCGTACGTATCCAAAATTTGATGATCCTGGTGCAATCTTAATTATTGGTCCAATTCGACTCGCAGCAAGATGCCAGGAGCGCACCTGGTCAGTGAAGTGAAACGTTCCCTCAAGGTAGTTCGTCTCTAGGCAGATTCGATTCCGAAATCGATCATGCCAGTTGGTTTCGGTAGCATGAGCCATATCTTTCCACATTCGAGTTATCTCCTCCAGACTTGTGGGCTCTATCTTGCAGGATTCGGAGGGGAAGGGATCCAACGCTGTGGGGACCCATCTTTGTCCGGGGCTGAATCTTCCTTCCGGATCTGTTTTGTACAAGATCACTAGACAGGACGGTAGATCGTCAGCAAATTCGACGAGAATCATGGAATGATGGTATGAATACTCAAGTTGTCCACTTCCTCTGACACAGACAAGCGCAGTTCGGCCACCCAGCGGTCGAAGTCTTCATCTTTCAGCAAGGGACGGAGCTAGAAGGGATTACAATCATTTAGCGTGGATCTCCATAAGTATGTCCAAAGGAATCGGATCACAACATCTTCATATAACTCAAGGCCAGATGATTTCCGAACTAGATACATCCTCATATCCGCGACTTTCAACAAAAAATATGGATGACGATGCTTCTCGAGAGTGGTTTCCCATAGTCTACAAGATGCCGCGAGCATATGGCCCTCGTAATCCGCAGGAAGAGTGAGTGCGTCAGCGATATTTTCCATCGTTTCTTCATCCAACAGTTCAAATGGCATAACCTTTCCAGAGTGTCAATGAGTTTGTCCGACGTCATGGGATAGAACCTACGCAATGTACCGTGACAGAATGATATGGTAGCTTCGGGCGGTATGGATTGAAGAAAGTGTTTACCAGCGTGTTAGACATCACTGGCCTGTCTTGCTCAGACAGTCAGACTTGCTGTCGAGGGCCAGGCGATTCAGGAGTGTACTCTGACAGTGGTAGTCGAGAGCTTGATGAGAACCACGACACACACATCAACGCCAGCGATTGCATAAGCCGCACAAGAAGAACAATTCCTCGGCGTCATTTGAGAGAGAGCCCTGAGCAGGCTGACAGAACGGCACGAGATTGAGATTGTTTATATCGAATACAGAAGGTTATCAGACAAGTCGACAAAGTATGAACAGTAGAGGAGCGGAAAGCGGATAACAGCAAATTTTATGAGAACCCACAAACTTCGGGCGTACTTGGTTGTTCGCCAGCTTCTTCCTTTTTCCTCCTTTCAGATTTATAGTTTAACATAAGGATGTCCACCGCAGAATGAGTGGAACCTTGTAACACGCGCGCGAGTCCACCGTAATCGCCATCCCGGGGAGTTGACCGTGTCTGCAAAGGTAAACCAAGATACGAGGGGATAAGATATTCGGGGGCTTACTTGATTGAGATGGTTGAGATATCCCGCGCGAAACATTGAGATGATACATAGAGGCGGAAACTCTTTTCGGATTAATGGTATTGAAGACAGGATGCGGGACAACCGCCCGTTACCGTCCTATAAGTGACGAGAAATCGATCAAAATACAGGAGCACGGATGTCGAGAAAATGATAGTACTTCGAAGGGATGTATTGTAACAAAAGTATGGCTTATCCAGGCGGCACATGCAAAAGGGTCCATTGAATCGTTTCGTATGATTTCCTAGTCGCAAAACATCAATAATGACATCTGACAGATAAGGGTTTACAAATACGGACATTAAATTTCTCACAAAACCGTTCCAGTTCCTTTTGAACTTCGTCGAATGGGCAAAATTGAATTGAAAGGTTTTTCCCATTCGTATGCGTGGATGCAGTTACATTCACCCGCGAGGTTTGGCGAGTAACGCCTATGTTGATGTAGACGAGTCGTTTACTGGTCGGATGTGCTTCGTTGTATAACACCCTGCTCGACTTCATGAGTTTGGCGTGCCATTGGCAGAGGATTTCTACCGTAAGATCTTGTGGAGCAGGGTCACGGAAAGCGTATATATCAAGCAATGCCTAGAAATCTTGTCATAACTGAAGGAAGCACTTAGTGGAAAGCAATTACCTCACGCGTGTCTTGCAAAATATTCAAGACCTCGTCCAGATTACGCACCGCCCCGCCGACAGGTGGTGCTAACTTGGAGACTAATGTTTTATCACGAAATCCGAATTTCACGAGTTTATCGGTATCCTATACCATGCGTGAGTGGCTGACATATCAAAACACTGACGACTAACGCGTCCATCCAAGAAGAAAGTTCCTTCAACAAAGTTTGTGTGCAAACAATGCATGTTTAGGTATCGTTCACGGAAGTCGCCGTATGACTCTAATTCTTTCCAGCACGTAAATAATTTTTGCATGGCTTCTTCCCTGACTTTACAATGCGGAAAAGGATCGAGAGCAGTCGGTATCCAGCGTTGACTTGGAGTGAATCTTCCGAGGGGGTCGTCTTTGTACTCAATCACTGCAGGGAGGAATGATTGAGGTATATTGGCAGCGTAGCCGATTTCCGACTCACACATCCTACTTGTTTCTTCCTGAACAGCTACACGGCGTTCAGAGATCCAACGCCCAAGACCTGGGTCTTTCAAAACATTCTGGAGCTGGAATAAATGTTATAAGTGATGACCATAATGCTGAGGGTAATCAGTGTCAACTAACCTCGTCATACAGGGCGAGGGCTGTAACTCTGCTTCCCAGGACAAACCTCATATCAGCGACGTGTAGGAGGAGAAAAGGCGAACTGGTTTTCTCGAGAGTTTCTTCCCATAATCTAGCAGCGGAAGCACATGCACGGCCATCGGACGCATCGACAGAAAGCGATCGTTCGAGCTCAAGGGATAGCTCCTCTGTAATACTGCCACCTGGGACCTGGCGTGGACTCTGTATCAGTTTCGAGGGCACAGATACATTTTTGGCGTACCAATAGAGAGGAGCATGCGAGAGCAGGACGGTCGGTGTTGATGAAAGGATTGGTGGGTTGGTTTGACATGGCGTGCCTGGTTCAAGTTCGATTGAAATTGGCGGTGACAGTGTGGTCACTTGTTTTAGGGAGAGTGACAGTCACACGAGTAACGCTGTCTGAAAAAGATACAGGGATCGACAAGGGATCGAGGCTACCTCGAGGCCTCAATGAATAGAATCTGAATCTACATAGTACACTTGAATTTACCTGGGTTTCGGAGATTACTTTGAGGCTACTCCCAAATTACTCCTCAAGGCTACCTCGAGGCCTCAAGCCCAACTCAAGCCAACTTTCGGAATTCGAAAGCTTTCCAGTTTCGGGCCTCGGAGCTTGCTCGGAGCTTAACGCACTCTGTCTTGATGTGTTGCTCTGCAGTGCGCGGTTACCCAAAGTTTTTATACGGGACATAATGGGTTTAAGCCTCCACTCACTCTCTTGCCTCGATCCTCGAGGTCTCAACCCATTGAAAACTTGAGAGATGAGTATTATCTATATTAATATTTCAGACAGAGTCGCATCAGTCGGCGTAAAGCCGGTGTGTAGCGTTGACGATCAATTGATGACACTTTTCACCCCATGTGCATTTTGTGACTCGTCCTCGAGCCTCGAGGTGCCCTCGAGGGGATTTCGACAAGGCATCGCGTGAGATAAGACCGTTTAAACCTTCGTTGTGTTGTACAATTGAATCATCGGCAGAAGCCACACAATCAAGGTAAGTCATCTCAAGTCTTCATAATGCATAATGCCTCGAGAAATTTTTTGTATAAATTTCGGAGCGTCTCTGAAATCCCCCTTCAATAAATCCCTCCAACCAAGTGCGCCACTGACAATATGTCCGACTTTTTTCTTCAAAGATTCTTCCAGCCAGAGCGCATGCCGATCGAATTGAGCATCGTCAAGGTAAGTTGTCCTCCTCTCCTCGAGATATCCGAATGTAATCTAAAAATTACCACACCTCCAGGAGCTGCCTGTGGACGTCCTTTCAGCTGAAGACGCACATCGCCTTGAGGAATCATTTTTGGTCGACAATGACGACGATATGGCCTGTGCAGCGTCGGCGAGGCTCTGGGAAAGTCTTCTAGAGGTTCATCGCATCCCATTTTTGATGCTGCGAGTAGCAGACATGCGCGTGGCATTGGAACAGCAGTCTACCGCCGTCCTGCTTTATCAAGAGGTCAGTGACTATCACCGCCTTGAGTGTTCAGTAAAATTATATGGCAACGTTTAAACGTTTATAGCTTGCCGACATTGTGGACGATGAAGACTTCTCTAACTGGGTTTTCGTTGTAAAGGAAATCGAAGAAGAAAACGCCAAGAAGCGAGGTCAGTCATGGCCTCCAACATTCCTCAGATTCATCGACAATTTACCCACACGTTAATCGACAGTGAAAGATTATTTGGCTGCGACATTCTTTTCCCCTAGTCAACGATGGATTCCTGGAACAGCAAGACAGGATCCTTTTCCCCATTTCCGTTTGAAACGCTCAGATCTTGAATTTGCCAGGGACGAATGGTCGAAAGTTTTAGGAGTATCTAACTCTGCTCTGGAGAACTATCTCAACATGAATTGTCTTGAGACCAACGAAATCGAAGGCACCGTTATGTTCAACTTATCGGTAGGTCACATTACTACTTAGTTCTGTGTTTGATAGTTTGATACTTATCAACCCCCCCCCCCCCATTTCTACTCTACCGTATAGGCATCTACTAAACTCATAGAGGTCGGATTCTACAATGAGGCATTGCCTCCTATCCAGGATCCTCTCTTGGGTGAAGTACGGAATGTTGTATCAGCCCTAGGAATTCTACAGGATACTCGAAATGTGCGTATTATTACATACCGATTCAGATAGCTTGTGAACTGACCAAAACAACAGGCCCTGACGGTTCTTCTTGACATGATTAAGCAAGGCAAAGACCTTGTTCTCACGCCAGAACATATCCTCAAGCTCCATAAAGAGCTTATGAGGACAAGCAAAATCATGTGCCTCACAAGATCCTCCGGTGCAAGACACCTCAGTTATGTCAACGCTGGTATTACGAGGCAAACGAGTCGCACCAATGTGATGACACGTTCGATAAATGCGGATAACATGTCGGTCTCAGTCCAATTTTGCCCATTTGATCAGGTCGATGAAGAACTTCAAATGTTTTGCAATCGGTTCAACGTCGGTATTCCGAAATCCTGCGATATATCAATAGGCTTACTTTGAGAATTGTATAGTTGCTCATCAAGATGGTGCCGCAGGACATGGACCCATTCGCCGCCGCTGCTTGGATCAGCCACGTATTTGTGACCATTCATCCGTTCGAGGTATGGATCGTTTATCAGGACTTTCGTTCCCCGAGTTCACATCATACTGCATCTCAGGATGGGAATGGACGGGTCTCTAGGCTATTGGCGTCTATTCCTCTATTGTTGAATTCTCTACCCCCGTTGAATATCCCGCCAGAGCTTAAAGACCAGTATATCGATGAACTCAATCATGTACGTAAAGCTCAATCTTCCAACGAATACCTACCAGTTGACATAGCTTTGCCATAAGGTCAGGGCAAATCGTCCTCTCAACATTTACAATGAACTTGTCCAGTTATTCCACTCGGCGGTTCTTGTCTCCCTCAGAAACTTAGAGCAGTTCTACGAAAGAACTAAATGAACTTAACCTCGGATAAAACCGACCAAGGTGATCATAATTTCGATTTGAAACTTTGTCCGTTTGATTGGATCACTGCACTTAATTCCCGTGGGCCGGTACATATCCGTATATAATTTGTCGCGTTTCCTTCTTTTTTATGTAAGTTTAAGGCCTTTTCCCTTTCTCTCTCTCTTTCGATCCGTTACATAGATGTTGCACTATTTCTAGAGGTTAACAACCAGATGACGAATTGCGTCGCCTGTCGTGAACCAAGTGCATATTGACAAGCTCATAAGTTGTAATCATATCAAATACACGATATTTCGGCACCCCCACGTTTTGGCTCAAATTCCTCCTCTTCAATTTTGACTAAGCACTGAATTCTCGAGTCAGATTCTCGGATGATATGAGAAGTTCCCATCCTTGGTGACCCAGAAAACGACAAAGAACAGAGCCAAGACGCGTACCTCCATCTTCCCATGCCACCATTCACCGACAAGATGGACGACCCAGCTGGTAAGAGCTTCATCGAATTCTATGGGAGCATGTCTGATCCCAAATGGAACCTGCGCACCTACCACCGTACTTTGGATCAGAACATCGCCCTGGGACTCGTCTCTCCCGACGACAACGTGAAGATGGAATCGTTGAAAAAGGTCATGGCAGCCGAGGCTTCAAATGATACAGAAAGTGAACCGATTACGGATGACGAGGTAACGCCAGCGATTGCATAAGCCGCACAAGAAGAAAACAATTCCTCGGTGTTATTTGAGATAGAGCCCTGAGCATGCTGACAAAACGGCATGAGCTTGAGACTGAGATTGTTTATATCGAATACAGAAAATTTATCAGAAAAGTCAACGAAGGGTAGTGGTATAGATATAAGTGAATTTTAACTTCGAGCGCTCTACGTGGTTATTGCCTAGTAGCCTCCGAATCCCTTTTCCTCATTTCGAACTATAGTCCGACATGAGGATGTCTATCGCAGATTCAGTGGAGCGTTGTAATACGCGCATGAGTCCCTCGTAATCCCCAAACCGGGGAGTTGAACGTGTCTGCAAAGGTGGAGTTACTAAAAACGCAGACATGACATCATCGGGCCTCACATTATTGAGATGGAGGAGATACTCTCCCCTAAACGGTGATAAGACACATAGAGGCGGAAGTCCTTTTCGAATCAAAGGTATCGAGGACAATATTCGTGACAAGCGCCCATTTCCGTCCTAATCAGAAAACAATTAATCACAATAAAGCGTCGAGGAAACGAGAGCTACTTCGAAGGGGTGTATCGCAATGAAAGTATGGCTGATCCAGGCGGCACATGCAAAGGGGTCTATAGAATCTTTTCGTATGATCTCCTAATTTCAAGACATCGACAAGAATCTCTGAAGGGTGAATTTTGCAGATACGAACATTAAACCTCTGGCAGAATAATTCCAATTCGTATCGAACTTCGTCGTGTGGGCAAAATTGAATCGAAATGTTTTTCCCGTTCACACTGGAAGATGCGGTTACATTAACGCGTGAGGTTTGGCGAGTAACGCCTATGTTGGTGTATATCAATCGTCTGTGTGTTGGAGATGCTTCGTTGCATAACACCCTGCAGGTTTTCATAAGTTTGGCATGCCACTGGCAAAGGAGTTCCACGGTAAGATCTCGGGGGATCGGGTCCGAGAAGGTGTATATATCAACCAAGGCCTAGATACGAATGATGAATCATTTGTAACGCGATCAAAGGAGAAACTGAGTGGAAAAGACTTATGTACCTCACGGGTATCTTGCAAAATAGCCAGGACGTCGTCCAGATGACGTACCGCTCCACCGACAGGTGATTCCAGCTGAGAGATTATCTTTTTGTCATAGAATCCGAGTTTCGTGACTTTGTCGGTATCCTGTATTTAGCATGAGTGAATGACCTATTGAAAATATGGGTCACTCACAACCTCATTCAATAAGAAAGCCCCCTCAATACGGTTCGTGTGTAAAGAATGCATGTTCAGAAACCGGTCACTGAAGTCGTCAAACGACTCTAACTTTCTCCACTTCTCAAGTAGAGTTTGGATATCCTGTGCCTTAACTTTGCAATACGGAAAGGGATCATGAGCAGTGGGGATCCACCGTTGACTGGGGGTGAACTTGCCCTGCAGGTCACCTTTGTAATTCGTCACTGTGGTAGGGCGTTGAATGAGCTTGATCGGTGTTGTCCCTGATGGCTGACTCACACATGCGACTTGTTTTCTCCTCTACAACCAAACGGCGTTCGGAAACCCAACGTCCGAGAGCTGGGTTCTTTAAGGTGGCTTGGAGCTAGAGATCAATATTCAATATTATCAGTGATTATCAGTATACAGAACATAACACATCAGGACGACTTGCCTCGTCATACAGATCAAGGGCTGTCGAGCTGCTCCCCAAGGCCATCCTCATATCAGCCACTCGCAGTAGAAGAAACGGCGAACGATGTTTCTCGAGAATGTCTTCCCATAACCTAGCAGAGGAAGCGCAAGCGCGGTCATCCGATTCCGAGATTTGAAAAGATTTTTCGAGATCTGAGGCATTTTGTGGGGGAAGATCGACTGGGATGTCCTGAAAACGCGAAGTTCATGATGAGTTTTTCATTATTCACTGGAGGTTCGCACCAAAACCAATGGGTCCAGAATCTGAGGGCGCTCTAGGTTCAGAAAACGTTTGAGTCTGAGTTGGCTCTCGGACATCTGCCTGAACTTCAACTGTTGCTGAGTTTGGGGAGTTAGGGGGCTTTGGTGATGGAGGTTGGGTTGAAAGTCGAGCAACGATTGTGTTTTGAATCTCAGCTGGAAGTTCCTGGAAAGAATAAGAATGCGTTCGAAAACAAATCAAATTGACGTCATGATTAATTGGAGTAAAAGAGTTGAAAAAATTCGGGTACGGGGAATCGAACCCCGAGCTGCCGCGATCACATGAGAGGCGGCAATGTTAGCCGTTACACCATACCCGACGATGTGAACAAAGCTTACTGGAGCCCCAGAGCGTGATATTGCCAGAAATCAGCGAGTAACGTTAACATTGAAATATTGAACCCAAGTGCAAAAATCATGTACATTATAATACACACTACAGAACTGTTGCGATTCACCACGATGTAGGACTGAGAAAGTTGTAAACAATCAGGTTGTAGAAAGGGATAAAATAACTGACCCAAATTGAGATATTGAATCGGGCAAGCGCCTTAAAGGGGTCCCTCTATAGTCCGCCGTGTCAAGGAAGACCGTGTTTCCCCACCATTTCTGAACGTTATTGGCGCCAATAGATCCATTAAGGGGATATTGTAGACTTCGAAAAGCGAGTTCATGAGATTCTCGATTTAACCAGGCCACATGCCCCAAACTCACCAGAAAAAGATCAAGATAGCTCCAACCGCAACACCAGAATCCAATGCAGCCGACAACACATCTGACGATGGAATGACGTTTGATCAAGCGGACATAAAAAGGGTTAAATACGGGTACGCACAGTTATATTTCGTCCACCATGAAAAGTGCCTTTGTCGCACCACGTATTGGAAAACAAATCCGACAATACCCCATGTTACATAGTTGACAGCGCTTGCGGGTGGGATTGCGCTTGTTCCAGAGAGGATGACACTGAAAAATCAGAGGGTTCTCGTCGCATGGTTATACGAAATGAAAAGCAACGTCAGACACACGGGAAGCTATATGACGATGATCAGATCAGTTGACGATTGTGATAATTGGATCGCAATACGCACTTTATATATCGCACAAAGGAATTCGGAAACCGCCGTGAAAACAACCAGGCAACAAGGGGGAGCAAAATGCCGAGAGGGAAACAGAAAACGAGAGCTAAGCATTGAGGAGGTCAGTGAGATGGACTGAACTCAGGCTAAAGTCAACAGTATTTGTCACCACTGTTCGGGGTCAACGTTAGGACACCATGACGTCGAGAGACAGTAGCAACGTACTAATAAATCTGCCCTCTTGAGAATTGTCGGGCAGGACCAATGACTCCCCATATTATGGAAGCTGTGCCGAATACTTCAGTGTTGGGGCAGACAAAACTATGCAAAAGCCACGATCAGGTTCGTATCATCGCGATTACATCTAAGCCTTACCCGCTTTGCTGACGTGGATTGCAAATATCCCTGCCGATAACTTGACCATCAGTTCCAGATCATAGAATGAGCCCATGAGCACGAACTCAATGTGGGTAAACATCCATTCCTGGACAGCGAGCTGGACCGTTCCCGAGATACTCGCACAGACGACCTTTGGTAAATCTCGTGAGCTGACCTTGGATTAAATACAGGAGAAAAGTAGATACCTGAGCAAAAAACATCGCACGAGGCGGTATCTTCATGTAGCTAATCGAGGAAGAAACAATGAGTAACCTTGTCGCAGAGATCATTCAGACGACGCACTGGCCAAGTTTGAAGTCGGACGAAAATGTCAGCGCTTGTGCCATGGTAATGTAACCCCAGGTCTTGAAAAGCATCATCGCGATCGGCCGTCCAGGTAGGCTGTATCCTATTATGAGTTCACTTATAACGCTAGTGTAAAGGTTGACATTGAGTTAAGCGAGTATTTCCTGACCGACGGGAAACCTACTTCAACCCCACTTGCTGGTTCGTGACCGCTTGGATCATGCCACACGGGATGACATAAATGAACGCTTGATTCCCCGCAAAGACATGAGTAACCCCGATTCGTAGGGCGCGTTTGGAAATGGCCATGCTCACATATGGATAACGCCAGTACAAAAGCTATCCGCGTGTCAGTGATGGTTCAATCCGAAAACGAAAAGTGGCCAGCTCACCCCAAACCGGCAGGTCGGTCCCCAGGATTTCAATACAAACGACAGCATAAATAAACATACCAACTAAAGCATGGTTATTGAAGTTCTCAGACGATCAGAGGAGAAAGTACGTGCCAAATATCAGACCGTAGTACCATTCCGGCACTTGTGCGTATCTTGACATCAACCGCGCATGGATATCAGGCTGCTCGTGTAGCGATCGCCGAGCTTGCGTCCAGATCTGTTTCCCATAAAATAGAAAGGCATGGGTTAGTGTGGCTGTGATCGTGGCGAATGATAGTCCATATGACATGGCGAAGGTTGCCCTAAAATTATTTCAGAAAAGAGAACCTCTCGGAGTAGCACGCGAAGAGTACTCACGATAAAAAAATCGGGCTGTAGGCCTCATATGCCGTGGTGTTCAGCTTGGAGTTTGAGTCGATTATACGCGTAACGTTGTACGTCTTGCCGGTATTATCATACGATCCACGTGTCGATATTCTTCAAGGAACATAATTGTTGGTATGGTGGGTCGAGAGATCAAATGAAAGAAAGTGGTACTCACGGGAGATATTGGGTATACCAGGTATTCGTATACTAAGCAGTCTCTATGAGATTCTCACTTCTCACCTCAGACTGTATTGGCGATGGACGCACATAGAGAATCGGTGTTATAACCCCTACATCAAATCAAAATCGTGTAATAGGACAAAAAGAAAGGCCTCACAATAGAAAAAAATAAACCCAAAGACGATGTTGGCTTCGGCCCACCCTTCTGTGATTGAGATACGACTGCCGCTTCGCTGAGGACTGAGTTCCACTTACAAGGAGTCGCAAGCCTAGATTCATCGTCAGTCAGTTTAGAGGGAAAATGCCATCAGGAAGACTTACGGGCTCCCGATATATGCAATCTGGGCCCAGTCGAAGGTGATAATACTGGAGACGCAGGAAAATATGTCTTGATGGATAGTTGCTTAAGGAGCGACAAATCACACACCTCATTCCCTGTCAAGCTACAGTTAAGGACGCGATCTCTCAGAGAGGCGAACTCTTACCATTCCGTGATAATAGCCGAAAAGCTGGTTGACAACCTTTAGAAAGTTCGACGTGAGAAGTTATGTTGAATCGAGGAGGGATTGTTCATACTCTGTTTTCTGGAGCAATCCAACAGACCTTCGAAGCCGATCGTTACTGACAGGAATAAAAAAGGTGAAGAATAGAAATCATACCCAAGAAAATACACTGATTTTTCCAATCATGGTTTGATTATCATGATATCCTAGGTCATCAAAAGAACGTACCTCAACGCCTGAAAAAGGTATCCAGGAAGAAAATCTGGTTGATTCAGGATTGTGTACCGGGGGCATAGATAGAGATGAACGTACAGTAGAAGACCGAACCGAGGAAGCAATACAGAAAGAATTTTTCTCTGTTTATTCCTTTGTGGTCGCCGATACCAGCATAGGACTGCGAATGGAGCGTGTTGAAGAGAGCGCATGTTACGAGGTTGGCGGGCCATACTGATCCAAAAATTTCGACCATCAGCGGCATAGCATTGGTGGCAGATGACAGGGTTCACTGACTCATGGATGGTGGATCGACTAAAAACCGTCGACTGACGCCACCGATCGAGAAGCCGATCAGCTGCGTGGACATTACAATCATCCATTGGACTAGAGCTCATGTCAGAATGGGAAAAAGGACGGATATTGGTGAAGTGTCAGTGAACGTACACCCGAAGTTGTATATCTGATTGTAGTATACTCTTTGAACGGCGATGATGTCCGTCTGGCGGTGTGGTCAATCAAAGGCAGTATCCTCATCACAAAGATGCTCTTACGGCGTAAGCTGTAATGGACCTCTCAGACTATGTGGATCGCAGTACATTGGAGAATCCTTCTTACCTGAAGTGGCTCCAACCCTATTACAGACATATTAATCTCAAAACACGTTGAAGAGCCGAAGCGGAACGTACGAAGCCATGATTGTTATCAGGACCTAGGATATAGGCTAAGCGTCGAAAAAAGGGATCCAGAACACACATACGCACATGCTCTTTGATCGTGAATGGCCCTGGGTTGACGTCTAGTCCAAGGATACTGACCGCAGGCATGTACCGTGCCCATGCACGTCCAATCGGAAAGGAGAGAAGCTGAGCCACAATCTACATCGTCTGATTCAGTTCGAGAGAAGGTGTCAGCCACATGGAAACGCGCACTCCTCCGATCGTTACAGACGGATACCGTAGGTAGAAGAACTGATTCAGAGCCTAGTGCAAAATGAAAATTAGAATGAGGCTTAGAAGCATATTTGGCACGTGCATACTGGGATGACAACAGCCCAAGCCACTCCTTCAGACAGAATGAAGATAAGGACATTCAAGAAGGGAAAGGGAGGACTCGGCGCACCTATCACCCACGACCGCAATGTAGAGACCGGGATCGAAATATCGTCTGTGTTCGCGACGGCAGACCTGACTTCCGGGTATGGGGATTCCTCTGTGATGATGGTGCTGGCTATATCTCCTCCAGATAGATTAGGATCATCAAAGTCGGCTGGCGACGTCGGCACCTCGTGAGTGTTTTCATCTGTGACAGAGGTTGAAACGATTCGTGAGAGACGACAAGAACAACTGGGATCGTACCAGGGACCATTCTTTTGTCGACGTCGACATCCTTTTCCTCGTCATGGAGTGGTTGGGCAATCTGAGAATCGGCACTCATGGGTATCGCTCAAAGAATGAGAGTCCCTTGGTGACCGAATTATATACAATTTGTTCGCAATATCGACCCAATAGGTTAAGCTCGACACCCCAACGCGAAGCAGAGAATCAACCGATTAGAACCACTCTAGATCCTCGAGGACAGGGTCACCGAGTCATTTTGATCACTGCGCCATGCTGTTGTGGCTGCGAAGCATCTTCGTTCCTCCCGCAAAGAGAATCAATGGCCTAACTGGTCAACGAGAAGGGAGAAATGGAATTTGGATAAGAAAACCGCGTCGGAACCACATGCCACTGGACTGGGGTGCAACGATTTGACTTTGAGAATCCGACGGATATTATTCGAGCATTGTGGAAAAGATTCGAAACGGGCTACGATGAACCGTACATAATGTTCAAGTAAAAAGAACAAGTAGGAAGACCACGCGACTCCTGTATTAAAAATGAAGAATTTCTCCTTTGGAGATGTAGAAACGAGCTCACCCAAGTAGCCTTCCATCTTTCCTCATTCCTCAGATCTTGAAGCTTCAAGTCTTCATACTTCAGCGTACAATCATAGGCGTTATACAAGTCTTAGTGGGACAAAAAGAGCATTGGGAAGACGGCTGACGAAAATATGGACGAACGAAACAAAAGAATGTTTTCCAAATGTTTTCTTTGAATTTGTTCATTGTTTGGCCATGATTGTTTTGGAAGCTGTACTAACAATGCCGATCCAATGCCGACTTCAAGCTTCAGCCTTTTCAACTTTGACTTCAACAGTCAACTTGGCTTAACAACTTTTTTGGAAAAAACAATTAAACCAGGGTATCTGCGTATACATTGAAAGGCTCTACACGGCTAGAGTTCTCTATTGTAAATGAAGTATTATTTGGCCCATTGTCCCGCCGCCCACTCAGGTTAGTACCATGGGTATTCACAGTTTGTACCTCTCCAGACAATCCAGTTGAGGTAGTATCCTGTAACAAGGTATCGGCTTCTGAACTTGAACCTCCATTTCTATGGATATCCTCTGCATATAGTGTGAAATTACGTCGATGATTGAAGAAGTTCTTGGGCAACGATCCTTCATGAACGAAATTGCCATAGATTCGGATGAATTGCTCTTCGTCCATCCGAAGTTCGTAAGGAAGGAGAACACTGGTATGGAAGGTACTCAGTATTCGAGAAAGGCGAGACATCTGGACGGACATCCTCTTTTCCGTCGCAGTCGGCGTTGTGACTGAGGGGGTTGATGGCCTCTGCTGCCACACGCGTTTCAAGTACAGCGATGAGCAACAGAACAAAAAATCGGGTATTTCCGTGTTTCGACGATCGTCGTTTGGGATAGTCTGTGTGAGGATCGTCTCTATCACATTGAGGGTGTTGGTGAGGAGGTACAAACTCCCGTTTGCAGCGTCGTTCTGTTCGGAATCCCCCAGAGCTTTTTCGGCCGATCGCCAGGTAAGATATGCAACTAGCGAGATAAAGTCGTCGAGGTCTGAATGGGTATGGAATGTATTCAGCAACATCTTCCTGTCGTTGAGTTTGATGGTATTGACGATGAACGAGTGGAAGATCATGAAGAATTGTTCGAAGAAAGCTGTGAAAGAAGATCGTCGGTATTAACAGAAATACTTAAAAGACAAGGATAATTACCATCCTCCAGCTGAGCATCAAAATCCAAAGTGGACATGTTGATTGTGTACCAATGGAAGAAACCTGTCGACCCAGCCGCAGTGCTCTGAGACAGCTTCCGGGGCTGAAAGGCATACAGATCACCCAAGATCCTCGTATGCAACTCGAGCATATGTTTGCCGAACGGGTGAGCTGGATTAATCGCCTTGTAGAACAGTCCGGGTAGCCGCAAGAAGAGAACAGTGTGGATGTCGTGTAGAAGCTCGAACGTTGGGTCCACCACGATCGACGCGATGTTCGCAATAGGGGAGTTCCAGGTGGGGACCAGGTCTTTATAACACGCTTGTATGTGCTGGTCTGGATAATCTCCAACGTCTTTGGCAGAGTTCGATATATCCTGGAAACAATGATAGGAGGCAAACAGAACGTTTTCGTGGTGTTCGTTCCCATGAACGGCCGCACCCAATGCGCGAATGGGGTCGTAAATGGGCTCGAGAAGGTTTTGTGTGGATTTGTCCCCTGGGGCTCGAGGTCGTGTGATATCAAAATGTTCGTTTCTGAGGACCAGCCAGGTGCGATCAAAGTCCAACCAGTGCTGGCTTGCCCAGAAAAGATAGGCTCGATATGATAAGAGGCGATGTCTCCACGTATCCTCTGGAGAGATACCTGGTCTCCGAAGTAGGAGAAAGATCACGGAGGGCAACTTGATGGTAGATAGGTATATCAACCGAATCGCGACCCCATGGATTGTAGTGAAGATACGCGACGACAGGGTGACCAAACGTCGGAACGCGAGCGATTGAGGCGACTTATACGGACACTGGGAAGGGATGGGAGTGTTGGATCCTGGTCGGCGAATGGACACCGTGATGCATTGGAGTGTCGGCAATAAGGTGGTGACAGCGAGGAAGCACACTGTCAGACCGACAAAAACAGCGACTGGAATCGCAACTTTCGTTGAGAGGGTCATCAAAAAATCAATAATTCCGGCAAAGAAGAGAACGAGTGCAGCTTGGAGGAGGAGAGGAAGCGTGGCGAAGATCTGAGGAACATACCATTTCTCAAGAGCCTCCGTCCGCATGTGGAAGATTCCAAGCGCCACTCTGGGTGAAAGAGAATCGCTGTAATTCTGGTGTTCGCGTAGCCACTGCAACGAGACGATTCCGACGAGGACGGTGGTCAGACTGAGAATGAGGCTCAGAAACCAGAATGTGTTGATACGAAGATCGCTTGGTGAAGCTGAAGAGATGCCCAACAGCGTTTGTACATTTGTGTTTGAGCCTGGGATCGTCGTGTTGGATGTGCCTTCTAGTTGTGTTACAATTCGTGCTAACAGGGCAACCGTAAGATCGTTCGAGCTGGGAAGCAGATTTTGATACGATTGGACGACGAAAGATGTGACGACTGCGGAGAACAAACCAGCCTTGGGGAACGTGAGCACTGCAAAGCAACACTTTGCGAGAAATGGGTTGGCGCTCACGAAAATCAAAAGGTTCTGTACTTCATCTTTCCAGGCATCGCATTGCACCTTGTCCTTTTTTAGGAGGGCTTGCAGAACAACCTCCCAGGGGTTACCATCAGGTCTGGGAATGGGGTACTGGTATGGTTCCCCCGATTTCCACATTTTCTCCTGAGCAAACGCGACGTCAGACAACATAAACAACAAAAAAACCAGAAAATGACAATCAAACCTTTCGAAGGTTCTCCGCCATTCCTTGACATGGGTAGTAGTAGCACCGAACTTGAAGTTGAAACGTTGAAACTTGAAAACGATATGTTGGTTTCCATTTTCTTGTTTTAAAAGTCCGAGATAAGTACCACGTGATGGTCGACACAAATCTCCCAGATTCTTCAAAGATTCTTGACAATAGCCTTGAATTACTCTTATCGACAACATACAAGATACCGAGATTCTCGAGCCAAAGATCTATTTTCCCCTAATTTTCACTCTTCAAGTCATCCACTTCAACTCGGTCCGATTCAGTTTCATGTTTCGATCAATGAAAATCAGATACTACCTGTTGAGCGTTAATCATCTTCACTCTCCATAAATAACCAGGTAACGGAGTGCCATAACACACAGCCTCGATTTAACATCAGACTGAGAAACAAGGGCAAAGGCAAGAGCTCGAGCAGCCATAATTAAAAATTCCCAGGGTGTTTAGTAGATGACAGCCTGTACAATCCGTTCTTCCGAGAACGCCGTTTCACAAACTCCGGTGCAGTCAATAGAAATGAGACTCGGATGATACGATTTTCTGGTGCTGTTACTGTCATCCAGGCCGATATCACCAACACCCTCAACGTTGAAGACATTGTACTTTGCGAGGGACATGGTTCTCTTCGAGAAACACATTTCCGAGATCGCCGTGCCCTCTATGGTGAGAGTAGAGGGCTTGACATATAAAGATTTCAGTTCGACTTGATATTTCTCGAAGACTTGTGGCATTCTTCTGCTATATTCTGTCACCCGGCTTCAATGCACGTCAACCCTTACTCCCAAGCGGAATGGTTCAATCCAAACAACCGCCTCTTACTCGCTCATCAAACATGGGCGTGTCCCTCACCTTGCTCGCCATCATTCGGTGCCCTTCCCTCTTGCCCAGTCGAGAAGTCTCCGGCTTGGATCCAACTCTCTTTCGTTTCTGCTGATGGTGACATCATGGACTGCTCCGTGATGGGATGTGGGCGTGATCCGTTGTTCGAAATATCAACCGAGTCCTACCCCGAGAAAACGACGACGACGATATTGACTCGGAACGGAGGGGAGAAATTCGCCAAGATAGAGTGGGAGACCGTACCTCGAGTGGAGATATTCAATATCCTACCGAACCAGGAGGTTTTGGGCTGGATTAAACATTCTACGCAAGGTCGTTAGTGAGTTCTCAACATTTCTTCCCAAGTTTGATCGGTATAGTAACAGAGACCTTTTCTAGCGCTCGGGTGTTTTCTATAAATGATGAAGAATTCGTTTGGGAAAGATATAAGGATTCGTTATATGTAAGCTCATCATTACATATCTCTCCCATCGGTTCTTAGTTGACAATTTCCAAACCAGTTATACCAATCCAATGAACTGCAAAACAACAGCGAATTGTTTGCAAAGTTTCGGAGGGTCAACGACACGCCTGTTCTAAGCATTACCCCGCGGGCCATCAATCGGGACCTTTTAGGGCCATCAATAGTCGCGCTCTTACTGCTGACGGAGCATCATGGCCAGTAGTCCGGGAGTATGCAGGACAGTCACGAAACATCGTGTATCAGCAACAAGTTGATATACCGGTAGATCTCTGAAAATCTTTGAGGTTTGACTCTGAACGCCCAGTGGTATCGGCCTCACATCAATATAGTACATAGTCTGACTATTTATCCTACTACATGACACCCACTGTATCTATTATGAACCCTAATGACAAACCCTATTCATACGCCATTTGTTAATTCCCCGGACGTTTCAATGGACTGTTGGAGGCGGCAAGGAGGTTTGACTCCTTTCCTCGGCAGCATACATTTCAATGCGTAGGAGCTTGAAATTCACCTACTGAGGCAAGATCTCCGACACACGGCAAGTCGATTTCGGCGTTACTTATCACACAAACCCAGTTTTCGGATCAACCCGCGCAATTATGGGCGACAGGAGGGGGAGAGAGCGGGTTGGCGAAGTTTCAAGCTCGCACTATACTATGTAACTAAAAATTTCTCCCAAAACACAAATCGGAAGTTTCTCTGGCACCATGCTTTCCTCCTGACCACTGTGCTCCCGCAATTTTTCTACCCCATGTTACTAGAAGCACTTGAGACACAGCTATTGCTGGGCCATGGGCTGACTTGTCCAGTGGTGTACAGCCGCTCACCGTTACTGCGGCCATCAAAACGGCTCTACGTCATGCGTCAATCTATATTAAGTAGATATTCAAATTGGTTTTGGGACACTGTTCAGGGATCATGACATCCTTCGTGTCGATTTTCCGAAGCCCAAAAGACGAGAAACAGTCCCTGACATAGGACCTTGGTTGGATATGCAGGATTTCCGGCCTGTGTAAAACCGGATCACGATCTACTCCATCAGTTACGGATAATATGCGTCAGGCGCGTGGATGCCTCAGTTCAGCCGTTCAGGTTTACTATCCGACACCTCCTCGCTGGCCAAAAATGGAAATCAATATCCTCTCATAGAACAAGAACCTCCTTCGAGAGCTCTACTCAGTGGGTGGCTCTCTTCCGACCTCTCTTCAGGTTCGCCTGGTCACGTTTCATGACAAGCGCGCACCCTCCAAGCGATTTACGTTGCACATCATATTGTAGATCAAGTTCGCTTGAGCCGAGGTATATAAATGATCTGTGCAAATCGTAGTTTTTTCAATCCACTGCTCACCCTCTTCAAGCCTTCAGTTCAGTTCATCCCTCTCCGTCGTAAAACATGTTCGGCAACAATCCTTATGCTCAGGGTGGATGGTACAACCCCCAAAACCCATACTCCATCAACGGTGGACCACGCGCCAAATCAGCTCTCTCACCGACCTTTGGTGCACTTCCACCTTTGCTCAATAAACCCACATCGGTGGTCGAGTTCGAGTTTACACATTTCAACCCTGACATATTCAATTGCATGATCGTTGGGCCTCAGCAGCGCAAGTTCTTTGAGGTGAAGACGTCCAACAGCACTACAGTGATCTCGAAACCCGGAGAGACGTTCGCCCTGATAAAATGGGCTCAACACCCTACTGTTGAAGCAAAAGGCGTCCTTTCGCTTCAGAGGACCGGAGACTTTCTCAAGCTCTCCTCTGATTCTACGTTCGTGAAATTTCTTCTTCGTTGCTACCCGCTCGAGTTCATCTAGATTTCTACAGGTACCGAACTATGGTGGTTAGTGGACGAACGTACTGTTGGGTTCCCAGATCAGGCGGAATATACGTACGTGTATTCGATCGTGATTCATGTCTTATTCAGGCGCTAATTTCATGAGTCACCAGTTATACAGCGGTGGTCCCAATCCGCCGGAGCAGTTCGCACGAATCAGCCTCGCAGGCGAAAAGACGAAAGTCCTATTGGAGATTACAAGCGAGGCCTTCCAAGCTGGGCTGTTCGAACCTTGCGTCATCTCAACCATCCTCCTCTTCTCTGCACGAAACATAGATTAATATTGATTTCTGAACCTCCTTTAGATATTTAATATTTAAGAGTATTTTTATTTATTTAACTTAGATAATAGCGAGTGATCGCATTTGTAGCCTTTTTACAACACTGTATCAATAGTAGTACCCTGTCACCTCAACGAATATATCTTATATCTATTATTTCGTGGCTATTCCGAGAGAATGGTTGCGATCTGCTATCTGAATCCTCCAACGGGTTTAATATGGTCATGGTTAGTCCATCGATGGTCAAGAAATTAACATCTCAGTCCCATCTCTGATAGGTCAACGTTTACTGCCGGAGAGACTAGTAACCGATAAATTTATTTCTACTTAGAATCATCAAAGATCTTTCTGGATGCTATCTTTTTCACGCAAATGATCGCTCCGAGCACGAGAATCTCGGAAATAAAGCACCTTGATCAAATGCAGGACAAGGCGGAGGCGCCGGTCGTCGATTCAGTTGCGATTCAATTTGACTGGTGCAACACGAGGAGTCATAGTCTACTCAAAGTCCTGTGTCCCTGGGTGTCGGGAGAACCTCAGCACCGATCACCCGTCAGGCATTCAGGATCGATCAACTCTTGCCAAAGGAAATACCAGAACCACTGCGATGGAGTGGATGTTATTGCACGAAAATTAAGAACGATTGCCGGGGCACTAAATTGACCTTTTGGGGATAGATCAGTGGCTGTGCCTCATGGCCTGTCAACCACGTCAATCTCCTTTGCGGTACAGGAGTCTTTGACGAATCGATCATGGCTTCCTGGGCGCGTGAGGAGGCTGGAGTCACTCAGACTCACTCAGGCTCAGGAGTGGAGCTTCGCTCGCTGTTTAGAAGAAAGCGTTCAGGATAACGATTCTTACAGTTTTAAATTGTGATACGAAACATCACTTGGATTCAACAGTGGGCAGATAGTATAGTGTCAGGATATTTGCGCAGGCACCGACAGCGGCAAATAATTCTGATTATACCTGTTTGCTGCAGCTCTCCACTGCAGGCACGCACCTGTGTTTCGTGAATAAACACACAATCCGGAACACGTCTGATGTAATTCTTTAGTGTTTGTAAGATAAACACGACATGTGCTCTTTTCAAAAACACTTGAAAAACACCAGATGTGTTTTTCAAGTATTTGTCGAATAAACATGAATGGTGTTTCTTTTGGTGTTCCTAATGACAGCACCTTTTGTGTATCAATTTCTGTTCAAATTAGATATACATTCCCTGCATCCATTTGTGTTTCTTTTGTATACACGAGTCTTTGGTGTTAATTCTATTTACACTCAATTAATCGGTGTTTGTGATACTTACACCTAAAAAGACAAAGGGAGAAACACCTAATGTGTTTTTATTCTGTGTAAATAAAAGGTACAGCAAATGTGTATCCAATTGGAACAGAAATCAATGCACCAAAGGTGTTGTCATTAAAACCACCAAAGGAAACACCATTCATGTTTATTCAACAAATATTTGAAAAACACCAGATGTGTTTTTCAAATGCTTTTGAAAAGAGTACACATCATGTTTATCTTACAAACACCAGATAATTACATCAGACGTGTTCCAAATTATGTGTTTATTCACAAAACACAGGTGCGCGCCTGCAGTGTCTCTCGAGAATGCCTAAGTATTGTTGAGAACACTGAGCAAAGCATCGACACTACATAACAATAAGTCACCGCGAACGCCGACAGCGCGACCCTGAGGCTAACGTCAACACTGCTCTATTTATAGATTGAAAAAAAAGTGAACCGCCCAACTGACAGATCGACGCGATCTCTCTGTAGGCTGCCCCAGTGCACGTCGTGAAATTGGCGAATACTGCGTATGCCAATTCTTGACATGGATTCGGCAGTGTTAAAGCATTGCTCTATTCTATGGAGCATGATGGAGAACTCGGACGACAAAAAAGCCCTTTGCTCACGAGTCACCATGCACCGGAACGCAAAGTCATCGCTTTGGACGTCACCCAGAAAACGGGATCTTTTTTGTTTTCAAAATTTCGGGATTCCATTTGGAAAACTAAATCGCATAATATAAATTATGTTCATCATTAATCACGGTGCACTCATTTGAAACAACCGAGCTAGCGTTCCGTGGGGTTCTTGTCAATTCACCCTCGCTCTGTTTAGTAAAGTGGCAAAGTGGGGCCGAGATATTCGACAAAAAATGAGTGCATTAAGAGGGAATCGAACCCCCGGCGGGTCGAGCTTGTTCTCGACATGGCAACGACCCAGGTTACCACTACCCCATTAATGCCCGATACTCAAGACTCCGACGCGGCGCAGAGGAGAAGTAGTCGGATGAGATTTACAGCCTGAGATGCGAAGCGCCTATTCTTTCGTGGGGACCAGGATACTATTCGTATCTGTATACAATGTTAATTCCGATTCTTGAAGTTTAGTGCATATATCTGCGATCACTGCCTCGTCAGGTATGGATCACATAAATGTTAAGCAACTCCTCCGTTCGAGTTGGATCCGAGGTGATTTTTGTGGATGAGATTCGAGTTTCTCGGAGACGCTCACAGTAAAAGATGAACGATTTCGCTACAATTTAACGACTTAAGATATGTGTCATTCTCCGGAGCATTCTCCGCAGGCGCGAGTTGGTTTAGAGGGAACAGTCACAGGGAACGTTAGTACGCGACATGAGCGAGGACAAAGCAAGGAACGTCCTGACATTTCCGAACAACGGGCCGAGAAAAGCCGGAAGGTTTTCCTTGCTGGGATCCAAACACGAAATGCACCTTCAAGCTCAAGAATCGTGAGAAGATGGGTCGCCTTGCCGGGTTTGCGGGTGGGATATTGATGAGTTTCCGGTTATTATTTCGAGTCTGACGAGAATTGGTGTCCTGGAGGGCTCACGAAATCGAAGATGGCCTGTTTTTGGAACTTGTGATACGAAATATGAGGCTCCCTCTGCCTTCGCATCTGTCGACTGGGGTCGGGGACGGGCCAGTGAGCCTGGTTGATGCAATTGAGGCCATCAGACCGCATGATCGCTGCTGCCTAAGGTCCATGGCCCAATGAAGATGACGCGACGAGGTGAGGCCCGAGGGTTAATGCGAGGCTTGTGGAGGCTAATGCACGTCCATACAAGTTCAATTGGACATTCGGTAGGCACCGGATGGGAGTCCGGCGGGACGTGGGATGGAGTCTCCCAAAGCGGACGTAGAAGAATGATCATGGCGTGAATGAACACACGGCGCCATGTCTGCATTGTCCGTTGCGGATTGGTCCTCAAATAACAATGCCAGGATTTGTCGCATTGAGATTGCTTAGTCAGTGTCAACGCGGCAGAATTGCCAATGTGGGTGAAAAGGAAATAGTGCCGAGCGCTTGTGCCACTGGGCACACAGACGATAACAATAACTGGCGGAGAGGACTTACCGCAATGGATGATAATGCAACTGTACCGCATTGACTAGCGATGGCCGCAACTCGAGATGTACTATTGGCATTGACATTGGCCTGCTTTCAATTGAATGTGCGAGGCCAGGCATTGTCTTAGGCGCCGACATCGTACATGGCCTGATCACAGCGCGGCCACCGTCTGGTTTTCTATAAAATGCGACCGTTCTTTTCAGAAAATGCACCCTCATAACCACGATGGAAAACATCAGCACTCATTCTATGACTCTCTCTCGCCCTTACTATGTCTCCACCCTTTCCGTCCCTAAGAATGACGGCACCAACGGCACCCGAACGACCTTCCAGCTCCGCGATGCCAATAACAACCACGTCCACATTGGCGACGCCCCAATCCCTGTTTGCGTACTTAATATTTCCCCGACGAGCTTACCCAGCAAACTTCAACCCTACGTTTTCCCTGGCCAATCAGCCTCAAGTTCCTCCAATTACAAGATAGTCGTCGTCGTTGATTCTGACGGGACAATCGATGCGATGGTGCTTGGGCAAGACAACCAATCCACGGAGATGCGCATGACATACCTTTACCATTATGTCCAATTTATTGGAATGGCGATGGCTGGGTATCTGAACTTACCCTTCCGGAGTGAGGATACCTCCACACTCGGAGGGCTGAGTGTGTTCGGACTAACTCAGCAGAGCAAGGCAGCAGCAGAAGCAGCACGGATGATCAACGTGGGGAAAATGTTCAGTGACAAGCTGTTGGGAACTTCCAGTGCACCTTCTGCAGAATATGAGTATCCCTTGATAACCACTTTGCTTCCGGGGCCTATGACAGTACTGAAGGTGATCGTCATGGTTCCGTCCTACACCTTGTCACAAGCATCGAGTGCAAGAGGTTCACACCAGACAACGGGATGGGGTTCATGGGGCCCCGTCATCTCCGCACCATTTCCAAACGTGGTGAACACTCCAGCTCAGAATGCGACGAACTATAATTCGGCACGATTGGTACTCAGCCACAGGTTCATTATCATGTATAAACATTAGGAACTTGCCTTTTTCATCCTATACTTTCTGGTTACCAAACACATTTTGTTCGCCTAGTCCTATTTCTATCTCCTTTTAATGCTCTCTTTCCTAATCTTGTGCAGCACAAGTAGACCTATATAAACTGGTTTCGTAGATATCCCCTTTATTCCGATTTTTGTGATTTCCACATTCATTCATAACTGTTCTTGGGTATTCATTACGTTCTAGCCTAGTGAATCGATTAAAAATGTCACACAATTTCTCTTTTACAGCTTGGAACTATAACAAAGTATCAAAGGTATGCCAGTGAAGTGAGAGTCTTAAGAGCCTTGTCAACTTGAATGCTAATATACTGGATCACATTCCCTGTATACTCGCGCGGAGAATGCCACGATCCTATGGTTGGTCGTCCGCCGTCTGCGACAAACTCGTCCGCAACTCATGCTTAAAATTTATCTTATGCACACCTGACGCGGCAGCGATCGCCTGCCAGTAGTCCCAACTTCAATAATCGGAATCAACAACGTACTTAAACACATTGTGTCATGGTCCCCCCGGAAGAATTGGCGCTGAGCGCATCTGTAAATCTCATACTATCTTGGCTCAGCGACTCGTCGGGGTCTTGGGTATCGGGCATTAATGGGGTAGTGGTAACCTGGGTCGTTGCCATGTCGAGAACAAGCTCGACCCGCCGGGGGTTCGATTCCCTCTTAATGCACATTTTTGTGGACCTTTTCAATTGTGTTAATGTGTGTATTTGTGTTCAGCTCTAAATTTTGGCTTAATTTCTCGACATCAGCGATGCAAGCAGGACGCGCCTGGGCGGATGAGTGACGTTTCATCCACGTCCAACGTTGATCAACAGGTTACCCCACTTTCCTTTTTTGGGGATTATTTCTAAAAAGGTTAATGCCTCCACGTTCTCAGCATTTTCGACATTTCAAGCCATGTAAGGTACAGATCGCGTGTTATGTGAATATTTCTAGTCCTAGCACATGCACACACGTTTGAATCACGCAAAGGAACGTTATAGTTGGACTGTACTGGGCAAACTGAGCTTGATCCATCTCATCACATGACGAGAAGGATCAGTAGCCGTCGCAAAGCCGTCGTTACATATTATCGGAAAGTATAGCACAGAACTTGTTCGTTAGTCGACCCTGGGGCCTTCCACCCTGAATTTGAAATGATATATACATGCTGAAAGCTATCAACCCCATCCTAGAGCCTACTTATGTATACCGAGTACTCGTCTCGTTTTCCCAACATTTTGCTGTTGATTTGTCAAGCTACGTATTCGACTGAAGCACCATCTGTACCACAAGGCCATTCTGGTCCACCAAGCATCAGAGATTCAGGTTGACTGGTGTGCATCCGAGGGCAATCACTCCATTCTAGGTCGCAAGAGAAGAGTCAACAGATATGATAACCAGATAGAAATTTGGACTTACAAAGTTATTGTTGGTGCAACAGACAGGAATTGCGTTACATGAATTACCCCCCGCACCAATGACTGTGATGGGCGTGCAAGTCACTGAGATATTTTTATGAGCATCCGTAAGCTTCGATCTTCTCAGGTATTCTCAGAAAAGCTGACTTACGGCCGATGAGACCTGTGACTGACCCCACGGGAATACCGAAGATCCTGAGAATCGTCTGGCCAATACTGCTGCTTGACTGTCGTTAAGGGCGTCAGTGCTGATATATGCGACGGTCAAGTGGGTGAATTATCTACGTCTTCTGTCTGATTGCAACACAGCAGCGTCCCAGTATTACACTGGTTGTTCTGGCGGCTAGCGAGCTCGAGAGAGCTTTCGGCGGCTGCAAGGATGGGTAGTGCGACGACCACGAAAACTCGAAGGGATTTGGAAAATGACATCTTCTTGAGAGAGACGGGGGGACGAGTGTGATAGTGAGAGACCGTCCATTATTTATGGGGACCGAGAGAGGGAGAGTCGGATGTTTTCACCTCTCTTAGCTTTGACCATTAATCTAACTCACAATCATTGACGCTCACCCACATTACCGACCGACATTGAACATGGGAAACGCTTGGAGGACGCATGCCCCGAGATACCTGTCACCAGACCTGAGGGTGGGGTAGGGCATTAGGGTGGTACTCCGGGGGTAAGAGGGTAGTAAACGACAAGATGGACAAAATCGGAGGGACCAGCTTGTTCAAATGAGGTCCAGGTACCATGGATAAAAACCAACGTTAACCACGAGTTGTCAACGTGAGTGCCAGTCTGTGTATCTTGGATAGGCCCTGTGTACTAAACCATCCTGGCCTGCTTTCAACGCTCAGAAGAGAAAATGTACACGGTGAATATGCTCTATTCGCGTTAGAGCGGCATCCAAGTGGTAAACTGAACATCAACTTATGGACCCGCGTAACTTCGACAAGATATTCTAGACTGATAATACCCTCTGCTGTGTATTCTTCCCTACAAGTTCAAGTTCACTGGGAAGCAGCCGAATGCAATGACTCCGTTCTATAAAAATCCGACAAACCCTGAGTGGATTGTAAGAACACATTGTTCTCCACTTACCCAACTGTTATCCATGCAACATACTGGCTGTGCTGTGCATGAGTTTCCACCAATGCCAATGACGGATATAGGAGTGCAAGTAACTAAGTCGGGGAGACGAATTAAATTGCATCCGCATGAAGACGACTTGAGGCGACTCACGTCCAATTTCCCCATATTCGAGGCCAGTTACCCCAAAGAGTGCCATGAGAGATTCACCAATGTTGCTATACGACTTTAAAAACGAGAAGTTCCAAGCCAAGATAGAGTATAGGCGTATGTCAGCACTGAGCAGAAAGGTCGAGGTTCAGATGACACAACGCACGCTTTCAACTTGGTTGCAGCAAAGGACGGGGCCGGTATCGCATGTATTAAACTGACGACGGGTAGGGACGTCAGAGACGGAGTTGGCGGCAGCAAGGATGGGGAAGGCAGAGATTGCCAAAGCGAAGAATTGATTTAACTCGGTGCGCATCGTGATTGAAGGGTCAGAGAGGGATCTCGAGTTAGGAACTGGAGGAGCTCGCCTCGACACATTAGCATCCTTAAATATAATCTGCTCCAGGAACCGTTACGAGACCTGTCGAATGGATCAGAGCGCATGTTGTGGAGTTCATGTGGGGTGTACCATGATCATAATATCGAAAAGAAAACCGTTAAGGACGTGGAAGTTGAAAGATCGGAAGCAATGACAGGTAGAATGCTAGATATCTAAGTAATCAAACGAGTCTGCCGTGAGACAGAGTCTGAGCGCTGAGCTTCAGAGGTGCAAGTCCGAGTCATGAGCTGCCTCGCGAACCGGATATTGAATAGTTTTGTATTCACCGAAAACGTGAAGCGCTCGAATTTTTTGGGAAAAACTAACAAAAGATGCGTGAGAAGTTGCTTGATTCACGTATAAACCGGAAAACGACACCCACAAAATAGAAGCCGACTTTCTTCCCTCTCCCAGACTCGAACTGGCGACATCACGGATCCTTATTCATCACAAGCATTAATGGGGTAGTGGTAACCTGGGTCGTTGCCATTTGAGTGATAAGCTCGACCCGCCGGGGGTTCGATTCCCTCTTAATGCACAGCTTTTTTTCTTTCTTTTTTTTTTTTTTCCCTTCAATTTCTGAGCATGTACCGTTATGTTATGCCAACACCATCTCGTGTCTTGACATCCTCACGAAAATTTCTCCCGGGGCTGAATTTATTAACTTGTTTTTTGCCATGTCCATTGATAGCATGTGGATAAGCCCAAGCGCCCGTGTCAATGCATAGTACATTCTGCTCCAAAACTGAATGAAGAGCGTTTGAGCTTTGACTCTTGAGTCACACTGTTGGATTGCATATTTTCCTCAGAGAGATGCCCGCTAAAAATTTCCAGATTTTGCAGATACTCATAACGTCGGGTCAACTAGATCAAGGCAAGCAATTAACAATAAGGAGCGTTGATAGACGCCCGTTTTGGCATCTAGCGTTGCCGAGCCAAATAAGAACGGGTCAAAGCGCTGGTTACCATTTGTAGCGTACGGCCTATTGTATATAATACAGCGAGAAACTTTTAGGTGTATCCAAAGCACTCACTATACACCACCACCGTCTATCCAGATTCCATCGCAGAACGTCATCGCAATGACACCTAAACCTTCCCAAATCGTCACTTCTCCAGATATTGGATACCCCCAAACCCCTCGCCCCATGAGGTTCGTCACACCACCACTCCGTTCAGTACCTTCGGTGGTCTGTCCCCCAGCCCCCAAGAAGCCCGCGCGGAAAGCCCAAGACTTGACATCGATGGGTAAACCTATCCCTGCCCCACGTTTTGTTGAGCACAGATCGAAAAGACCGGTCTTGCCTGCCAAGAAGCGAGATATGTCGAAGGTCACCAAGACGGTGTCGAACAAGTCAAAGGGCAGGAATACACAGATCCCGGCTTCGGGCGTCCCACCACGACGTAGCGAACGATTGATGCATCGCAAATTACGCCTTGCTCATTCCGAAGATTGATGGATTTAGCAACGCCGGTTAGTTAGACAGAGATCATGAATGCTATTTCAGAAAATTTCCCCCAAATTGCGTGTAATTCATTGAGAAAAAGCGATTAGTACACGATAATCATGAGCTGGCTGACTCGTCAAACAGAAATCAGTCTTTCGTTCGTCGAGGTTGAAGAGGCCGTACCCATTCATGAGGCTTTATAATGATGTGAAACCCGGCATGGAGATGGGGTCCAAGCCTTATCCTGGGCGGTTTGGGTAGCCAGGACCTGTAATGTTAATGGAGGTTGAGATCGTTAAGACTTGAGTACAAGATCGGTTCTAAATTTCACGGCGGTTTGGCGGTGAGCAGGCCTCCGCCAGACCGAGGTCGCCGGTGATCTAGCCCCAAAATCCTTTGCCAAACATAGCCACATACAGATCAATTCCATGTCAACTCCGTTGAATTCAACTTTCCTTGTCTTCCCTCATCTTAGCCCTTATCTTCTTTAAAGTGGACGACGACCAAGGCTTGAGGCTTTAAGCTGAAGAACAGAAGGCTGGGAACGAACATTAACATTCATAATGTGAGTATTTGAACGTTACAACGTCGAGACGGAAAGAATTGGGAAAGAATGTGAACTTGATGTGAACCTCCCAGCACAGAATTCTTACATTTGGTAAACAGCCTTCATCCGACTGGAGTCCTTCTTGAGTCCTTCTCCCGCAGTAAATTTCCCCTTTACGGAGCCTCGTTTCCCCTAAGAAGCCAATACTCATTCTGTATCCCAAATGCGCGGACAAATTCTTGGACAATTTGGAATCCAAAGGCCTTATTGAGACTCATCCGAATCTTTAAGCGCCCTCATGTCTGTGAGCCCATGCTCATCGGCTGATCACGTAAGTACCAGTTTCTCAATCTCTGCGTCTTCCTACAGGCTTACACGAGGCGGATCAGATGGAGGATAAAGGTGGACGAGTCTTCGAAGCATAAGACTTCGTTTTTGTAACCCGCCCAGTGGAGTGTCCTCGATGGATTCTCAGAGTCGGATTGCTGAGCTAGCGAAAGAAAAGGTGGAGTAATCTATGTTTCTTGTCTTTTTCTTCTCCGTTGAATTTCGTCTTTAATACAGGGGAACGACTCGTTCAGATCCCAGGAGTATGATCTTGCAGTTTCTCTTTACACCCACGCAATGCGTATCGAGCCCGATAACCACATTTATCCACTCAACCGCTCCTTGGCCCTTCTCAGACTTGACAGGTACTACTGATATTTTTACGCTGTGTTCGTTTTTTGATCTTCGCCTCAATTCTTTCAGATGGGAGGACGCTATCGTCGATGCGACCCAAGTCCTCAAAATGTCTCCATTCAACATAAAGGCACTGCTACGAAGATCTCGTGCATACAAAGAATTAGGACATTGGGCTGATGCACGTATGGGTAAGGAAAGATGTAGTCTGACTGATGACGTTGTGCTTACCCGCTGTTCAGATATCGAAATGTTTATTGCCCACGGGGGAAATGCAAAAGACGGATCTCAAGAACTCGAGGCGATTAAAATCGCTCAGAGCTCTGTCCGGCTTCCATCACCACCGTCCGAGCTCGAGGAAGCATTGGCCAACCTCTGCGTGGCGGACTCGGACGTCAATGAGCCTTCTTTCTCGACCCAATCGCCTTTCGTCGTGAAGAAGTCTGCGACAGTGCCAGATGGGGTCGGTGCATTCGCCACAAGGCTCCTCAAACGCGGAGAGATGATCTTGACCGAGCTTCCCTCGTTCTTCGTCTCGCAAAACGCCCCAGACCTCATCAAGTTCCGCTGTATCGAGTCTGCGGTAGCCCGACTGACTCCCTCCGTCCTCGACCAGTACCTCTCCTTGACCAACTCGCACACCGAATGCGCGTGCTTCCCATCCAACCCCGTCGTCTTGGGCATCTTCTCCACAAACGCCTTCATGTTGCAGGATGTCGCAATCGGCATCTGCATGCAGACTTCGAAGTTCAACCACTCCTGCTCGCCCAACGCTCGGTACTCCTTCAACGAGCGGACAGGCGAGATGCGGATCCACGCGTTGACTGAGATCAAAGAAGGCGAGGAGATTTTTGTCATGTACGTCGCAGGGCGCAACGTCTACGGGACACCCACCCTCCGGCGACAAGCGGTGCTCCAAGAGCGATATCATTTCAAATGCGCATGCACCGTCTGTTCCCTCCCATCAGACGAAAGAGCACAAAGCGATCGACGACGAACCGAGCTCTCGGTTCTATGGAACACCATCCCGAGGTTCACACCCACCCAAGGCACAGAACGTCTGAACGTCATCGTCCAAGCCGTCCGGATGCTCAAAGAGGAGGGATACCACGCCGACGCCGACGACTACACGAACGACGCGGGTGTGGTGTGCGCGTTCCACTCTGATTGGGAGTCGGCGAGGTATTGGGCGGAGATGACGTATAGGATTAGGGTTGATGAGTTTGGGGCGGACAGTTTGAGAGCGGAGGAGGTGAAGGAGGCTGTTGTGGATCCGAGGTCGTCACCCGTGGCGGGGATGGGACCGAGGAAGAAGTTCACGCACATTCGTTTGTAGTATGGCGCGGTCTTTCACCTTGGACCTTGGGCTGTTTAAAAATGTACTTATATGTGTCCGGGCAACGCCAAGGCATCTGTACTCCCTTCCGGTAATCACTGTATCGCTTCGATCCTCTCAGATCTTGAATTATAATTTCGATATACAAGCCTATACAAGATTTTCTTGAATTCTCTCAGCCTCCCGCGTTCAAGGTCAGACTTGGCGACAGATGCGGGGTTGAAGTATAATCTCGTACAATCGCCAAGGTACTTGAGTCTTGGAAAGCTCGAGCGCTTATGACTTGGTCAAATAACTTGAATGAACGCACAACTACATCGAGTCATGGACACTGCAGAAGCCTTGACCATAAACTAACCTGACAATCTACCCATTGTTTGCCAAAGAACCAATCCCTCACTGCCATATGATCATGACGCAACATGTCAGCATGTATGTCCAGTATATTCCGTGCAAAGATCCAAAACGACAGTAACAAACAATTATTAACTACGCATTGCTCATAAAGCCCAATCTACCCAGTTGCCCAAATGATAAAAAACCAAGAAGAAGAAGAAGAAAAAGAAAAAGACATAATCTTGCGGTCGAGGCGGTGAACCTAGCTTGCTGAAATTCTGCTGCCAGTGGTTATTCGTAAATTTGTGGTTATGAGGTGTTTTACGGGGTTATTGAGGTTATAGGTGTGATTGTGGCGGTTTCATAGAAAGTTGAGATTGACGTAGAATGAAATCTAGACGTCAGGGCTAAACCATCTGTGGAGAACGTTCATGTTAGTGATCATCCAGAGTTTTTAGAATCCCGAAAAAGTCTGCCGACTTACGCATGTGCATTATCGTTGAAATCTATGGGTTTTCGAGGAGTATCACGTTTATTAGTGAAACACCTCCACAACGAAAAGAAAAAGAAAAGAAACTGACCATTAGAATCACCATCCTTGACACACGCACAGCGATCAAGACTGGGGCAGTCATAGGGCCATCCCTGATGTTGATAGCTATCGAACCGGCATCGGCAAAAGACAGAATGGCAAGAATAGAAAACGAAAAAGAAACACCAAAACGTTCATCAAGTCAGTCAGTCAAAAGTCAAAAAAACTCCAAAACGTCGAAATGAAACTGGCACATCACCCACCCGAGGTCATTGAACTGCATCACCTGGTCCTTCCTTAACGACATCGCGAGTCCGAAGGAGTGGATCGGAGAATCTCCCCACCGTTCATAGAAGAAGCCTTAACACAACCGAATGAATAGCGTTAGTCGGGTTGTATTTATTTTTGGAAGATAAGGGTGGGAAGAGAGCGGGACGACGTACCTCCAGCGCGCTCGAGATAGTCGAAGAATTTGGTGTAGAGCGGGTTTTCCCACACGCTGCGATGTGATATCTCGAAGTTGTTCTGGCATGACAGGGAGGGAGATTGTTTTGAATCAGCACAGCACGGAGAAGAAAAAAATAGGACATCGAAGATGTCGAAATATTTGATGAGATGGAATGGCTGGGGAATTAATACTCACATACATACACGCCCCCGTCCACTCGTCGTTGCCTGCTTTCCCTGCCAAGGCTTTGCTGACACCCTCGTCATTTCTCCAGACGAAGTGGTGATTGGCGTCCTTGGGGATCAGTGGGAGGTTCTCGGAGAGGAAGTGGGAAACATTTGAGGCAAGACTGGGCTGCACCCACGATACGTCGTAGTTGACTTGGATGAACCCTGATCGACGAGTAGACAAGATGACAATCTTACTACACAAATTGATTGATGAGCAGAAGTGAAAGACGTACCATACAGAGCATTGTTCTCTATCAGGCGTTCTATGGGGTCATAAGGCTAAGCAAGAGGGTAGTTGAGTTTGAGTGAGCGAACGAGCGAGCTAAATTTGGATAAAAGGAGGTTGAAAGTTTCACTGACCACGTCGCAGTGGAACTGGATATCAGTATCGAGTCGCCATAGCCAATCGTAGGAAGAGATCGCGGGGTTTTTCCAGAAGAAGCCTATGGAACTTTGAGTTAGTATGGTTTGAATGATCGATGGCGAGACCTCGAGAACAGTACCTGAATAAAATCGGCACATCGCACGATAACCAAAGGAGAATCTGAACGAAAGGTAAGCTTAACCGTAACGATGAAGCAAAGCAATGTGTCGAATGTACCCAATGTTATCCATCGAAGCCTGGACACGCGCCTTGTCCATCCATGAAGGCACTTCCCAAGATTCCTGTGTTGTGGTCGCTGAAAGACAGCTGTTAGAACACGCCTGGTTGAAAGGTCTACAAGGTCCTACCGAACGAAACACGTCCTTCCGTGATGAAGCTGGCCTTGGCTTTGACCTCTTCAGTGATGTAATCTATTTCGTTCTCGGCCATGAAGAGTATGATGGGGTACTTTAGTCTCCTGTTAAACCTGTCTTCGATGTTTTGGAGAGCCACGAGGGCTTGGGTGATACGTGACGGTGCAAGGAGGATGAAGATGGCTGCATTGGGTCGAGACTTTTTCTTGAGTGGTTTGTATGAAGCGTTATTCGGTGACGGTGGGGCCTGCTGCCAGAAGAAAGTGACCGCCAAGATGAAAAGGAGGATACAAACCAGGACACGGTTGCGCGGAGAGGCGTAGAGGGCCGACATGGCGACGAAGAGGTAGATGGTGGTGGAGTGTCAGTGCAACGCTCAGGAAGGACACATACTCGGCTGGTTGGCGGTAGATCGGTTGGCAGACGAAGTACGTTAGACAACTGAGGGTCAACGAATCCTCGACGGATGGGTGAAAATGAGGCAGCGGTCGAGTAACGGCATTTCAATTGCAAAAATGAATCGGGCCCAGTGCGGTTTCTAAAAATAGAACTTGATAAATGGAGTGTGACTGATGTGACAAACATTCCCCTTGTTTTCCGTTGCTGATTCTCCCAGGACCCCTGAAAGTCCCAACAAGGGATTTATCAAGGTCTACTTTATTTCAGGAACCGCACTGTGCCCGATGGGTCTACATAAAAATCGTGAAAAAATTCCAAAAATTCCAAAACGTTCAAATACTTACATAAACTTGAAAGTCCCGTCTTTGTAGCCAACGGTTACAGCGCTTCCAGAAAAGTAAGTATGGGATTTTTAAAATCGTTTTGTTGCGACCCAAAGTCGCGAGGTGCTTTTTTTGGAAAACGCTTCTTGGTCGTCAGCGCTCGAAACCTCTCAATCTCGAACGGGTTTGGAGGGCTTCAACTCGGCTTAGGACACCTGAAATTGAACCAAAATCTCAAAATCATGACCGTCACTGACTAAGTATTTGTGGCCTAAATTAGCGCCTAAACACTCTCAAATCAAGCTCTCAGCCACCCAGAAAGGGAATACACCACCCCCCCTCAAGCCCAACCTCACTTTCGAGCAGACCTTCCCCAGGATCCTCATTTTTCACCGGAAATTCGAACATACCTGGGCTGAAAAATGGCAAAATTTACATAACCGGGTAAAAACAAACATCCGCCTCCGACGCCCAGTTCGTGACTGGATAAAAACATACCTCTGAGAGGGCTTTCAGGGGTCCTACTTATCCTCCCTCGTGTTTCCAGATTTCCATTTTACTCTTTCGAGGTTGATTGGACAGTCCAACTGACAAAAAATATTTAGTTTCTCCCAACTCAATCACAAAGGGTAGAGCTACGCTCCTGGCCAACTTCTCCTTCTTCTCTCTTCTCCCTAATACCTAGTCTTTCCCTTTCCGTCTCACGGATTCTCCTTCCCTTCGGAGCGAAATCCCCACCATCCCCTTCTTAGCCAATATCCACCATGGCGGTCCCTCTTCAGGTGGTAGCGGTAATCGCTTTCTACATGATCGCGGCTCTGGTGGTACGTTTATTCTTAGATGAACTGCACTCCATTTCGCCAACTCAAAAACTGTCCCTGCTAGATGGTTTTCGTCAATAAGATCGTCCTCAACACTGCGCCGAACCTTCCCACGTTTTTGTGCTCGTTCCAGTCCATAGCGACTGTCGGTCTCTTAACCATCACTTCCTTCTTCACTTCCTACGTCCAAATCCCGACTTTGGACTACACCACCGCCCGGAGATTGGCCCCTCTTATCATCATCGACGCCTCTGGGTTCCTGTTCAACACCCTCTGCCTACGAGATGTCGAAGCGGCCTACTACAACATCGCAAGGGGCCTCGTCCTCCCCCTCACCATCCTCGTCGTCTCATTGCACGGGCGCACCCGTCCCTCGCTGGCAGTCGCAGGATGCGCCGCCATTGTCGCATTCGGATTTTTGTTGGGGACCTCCTTCCAAGACCAGGAACACCTCCCTGCCAAGTCCGTGCCCGGGCCCCTTGCCCTCTTCTACGGCTTCCTTTCCTCCTTATCGATCGCCATACACGCGGTCCTCGTCAAGTCGTCTCTTCCACATGTCGGCGGCAGCGCGACGAAGCTCTCGTATTGGTCCAACCTGGGTACAGCTGTCCTCCTCAGCTTCACCGCCCTGCTCAGCGGCGAAGTCTCCCAATTCCTGCAGATGACGAGGAACCCACAGTGGGATTGGGCGACGTTCGCTTGGGGGAACTTGATCACCGGTGTCTTTGGCTTCCTCATCAGCATTGCAGGGATCCTGAGCGTGAAGATTACGAGCCCCATTTCACACATGTTCTCGAGCGTCAGTCACCTTTCCTTCACCTCCGCAATCCATTTACGTCAGTGTACTGATCGGAATCTCTCTTCCCTCCACAGGCCTCGAGGACGGTCCTGCAGATGGCTTTGGGGGTCAAAATATTCGGAGATGTCTTAACCCGGTACGTCTCGAGGCATTCGTTCTCATTGCCCATGTTGACCTTGAACTCTTTTAGCCAACGCGTCGCGTCAGCTTTCGTCATTCTAACCGGGACCCTGTTATACACATACGTCAAGGCACACGAATCAGCGACCCCACCGCCCGTCGAGGCGACGCAGCTGCACAAAACAAAAGACCTCGAACACCAGGCAGGGATACGCGAGAAGCAGTAATTTATCGAGGGACGATTTCCTATACATCATTATACTGCTGCAGCGAACTATCGCCTGTACCAGCATACCCCCGAAGGACTATATTTTTTCATAAGGTACTACTTGGATAATCACTTTTACTACATTCTATGGGACATTCTAACACACTTCGAGCTTTTTTTAACGTCGTGTGCTTAAATTGTCGATGGAGTCTGGTGACTCCGTAGAGACCTTGTCATAAGTCCCACCTTAAATAAACATGATGATTAAAACGACGACGAGACTTGAAGGAAGATCGGCTCTCGACCTCCGAGTCGGGAATGGAACGGTCAATAAGCAAGTTCACCGCGAAAGCCTGGCCCAACTTTAGGCCTTCAGGTTCGAAATGTGAAGATTCAGCTTCAATAGCCGTCCTCAAAGTTGAGCGTACTCTGGATCCCGTATCCCGTATCCTTGGATTTCACAGCATTTGTCATCGAGAATTTCAAAGTCCGATATGTGACGTTGCTGTGACCTTATCAGACCTAATCTCTGTCTTTTCACCGTCATGTTCATCGCTCTGCCGCTCTCCCTTGCTCTCTCCTTCATACAATGTAGCTACAACTCCAAGAGCAACCTCCTACCTAAAGCAAGATCGAGAGGAGTGCTTTGATGTCCATGTCGGAAAGTTGATGTAGCCGTTCAAGATCTAAGTTGTCAGGTGTTATCAAGAGGTTTCGGGTCACCATTGACATTAAATAGTCTATCAACAGCTTGTGGTGGAGAG